>JAVFBY010297088.1:0-10299 GCA_034781015.1 Tonicella lineata
CCCACCAACAAAAAAAATAAAAAAATAAAATAATAATAATAATACCACGACCATTGAGAGAGGGGGAGGGGGGGGGGGGGGGTCTACAACCTATATTTGTTCATTATGACTGTTCTCCTTATATTTTAAAATATGACAACCATGACATTGTTGTAATCACCCCAGTCTCTGATGAAGCAACCACTGGCAGTTGATTCAATCTGCGAGCTATGAAGCCAGGCGCAAGTCAGATGCAGTCGAGCGCAAATCAGATGCAATCAGGCGCGCTACGTACGTTGATGAGCGCCTTCGTTGATGACCGAAAACTCTCAGATGCAGTGAAATGCATTGATAAGCATCTTTGCGAGCCAAGGTTAATATCTCTGAATTAGCCTTAGAGTAGAACAGGCGGCCAGGTTTTTACCTTGTGTTATCTAGGTCGACTAAGTGCACACCATCTAGTCAACGCGGGTTATTGCCCCTGAATTCACTGAAAATAGCCATTTTATCTGCAGAGCTATTCAGACGATGTAAACAACCAGATGAAATAAACATGGCGGAAAGCAGCCCTAGAAATCAACTTGTTAACAAGGTCAAGACTATTTTTTCTATCGACAGTCTAAATGACATGCAAATGCAGGCGTTAGGATGTTCTTATATGTGCCAAAACAGACGGAGGGAAGTTTCTGTGTTACCAGGCGTTGAACAGAAATATCAAAACCAATACAAGTGACTGCTGTGTGTTAGAGAGTCACTGATTGCGTCTCTGTGTGTGCATGCACGTGACCGAGAGAGCGTCTCTGGTTGGAGGCAATGACAAATCGATCATTTCAGGGAAATCAGGCCAGAACATAGAAGTAGCTTTACTTCTATGTTCTGGTCTGATTTCTGTTATCGTATGGGGTCTCTATCCGTGCCTACGTATACAGATACCATGTGTCCGGTTGATGTTCATATGCAGACATAGCGCAGTCGATGTGTGCTAGGTTTTATAGACTGGCTTTGCGATACTCACTTAGCATTGCTTGTTGGGATTTCAATAAGTCGGCAACTTCCAGGTACCTGTAGATACATTTGTTATTCCAAATACTGTAAGCTGCATTATCTGTTAACACATTAAACATTGTTATTATGCAGAAAGTTACTGATAAACGTGTATAACTATAGCTCAGTCCGTAGAGCATTGCCCTGTTAGCCAAAGGTCTCGGGTTCGATCACCGGTCGAGGCATGTCAACTTTTCTTTCTCTACATTTATAAAAAAATATATTAAGATAAGAATATGGAAGAAGTATACATAGATAATCACAATAAACAGATAACAATAAGAGCAACATATACAAATTAAAATCAACGGACAAATTTAAAGGGGCGGTGAGTCGATATTGTTGAGGGATGACTATGTGTTGTGATATGTACCTGGGGATAAATGTGCGCAAACTCAAGTTTAAATGGTGGGGCACTTCTTCCAAGACGAGAGGTATAATTTGCACAAATAAAATAAACAGAATTTAACCTTAACACTATTACAGTTTATATTCATGCTTCAAACAAATCCATTGTTTAATTGTTGTTCGAAATCATCGTGTTTGACAAGCGTATTCATACAGCTGTAATTTGTCTGAGGACCGCACAATTGAGGACGATTTACCGAATATCCCTACACAAGATGGGGCCTCTTTATGACCAAACAGGTTCT
The DNA here is from genome assembly GCA_034781015.1 of Tonicella lineata. Classification (NCBI taxonomy): domain Eukaryota; kingdom Metazoa; phylum Mollusca; class Polyplacophora; order Chitonida; family Mopaliidae; genus Tonicella; species Tonicella lineata. The sequence goes on from JAVFBY010297088.1 coordinate 1,677, forward strand.
TTTACCGGTGAAGTTTTAAATCAAATGATATATCACATGGCATTACCATATCACCTATTTGTTCCTTTGTAAACATAGTCGAATATATACAATAAGGTTATCCTGTGTAGGTTACAAACTATCACTATAGGAATTGCACAGCCATTAAACATGTCACAGAAGAGCTTTCGGCGAAAAGCATTTCGGTGTTACTCAGACATAATGTTAGACTGGTTTTGCAATACTCACTTGGTGGTGATTCAGTGAAGCTCAACGCCTCAGGAAATATTTGTATCCAGGCATTAAATGAGTTCTTCGTTACACTGATAGTTGTATTGTCCACTGTTTAAACATAGTAATTATAGATCAAATTATTGATTAAAATGTATAACTTTATGAAGTATGGACGAAGTATACATAAATAATAAAGATAAGCACATAACAATGAGAGTTACATATACAAATAAAATTCAATTCACAAATATAAAGGGGCGGAGAGTCGATATTGTTGGGAAATAGTAGCACAAACTCAAGCTTTAAAGTTCGTGCTTAAACTACCATACAGGAAGAATAGTTTGTCCAAAATAGTAAACAAAATTTCAATCTTGGCACAATTACTGCTGATAGTCATGTTTCAAACAGTCATATTACGCTATTGTCGTATGGCATCAGGATGTATGACAAACTTATTCATGCAGCTGTTATTTGTCTAAGGGCCGCATAATTGACGGCAATTTACCGAATATCACTACACAAAATGGAATCTATTTATGAAAAAACCAGTTATTTAGCGGTAAAGGTTTAAATCAAATGATATATCACATGACATTATCAGATCAGCGATTTGTATCTTTGTGAACTAAGTCGATTGATTGATTGATTGATTGGTGTTTTACCACATTCAACGGTATTTCAGCTCCGCTCTGGCGGGAACATTTTATATTTTACTATTGATTTATTAGTATTTCAACCCTAAATCACCCAAGGCCGTACATCAAAAAGCGAAATGAAACAAACTGAACTGGACAGACATAAGTGATAAAAATCTTAAAGAAACTATACCCTAGAACTTCCGTATGAAGCCTTATCATAGTTTCGTGAAAACTCAACACCTTCCTTTAAATAAAACTTATTCACACTACTTGTGAAAGAAAAACGTTTACAAATGCAATATTTTTTGATATGCACTAATATCTTTTCGCAGAAGCCTTCCTCTTGAATAATCTCTCCCAATACCAGGGGTCGATTCTTCAAAGCAATTTCCGACTTGAGGCAAAATTGGAAATAAACTAAAATGTCTTAATGTTAAATCTAGACAATTCAGATTTGGTATATATCATACTCATGTCATAAAGTAACCAGACAAGATAAAACCACGTTGAAAAATAGAGACAGAAGTGGTAAATCAACAACTCAAAAGTTTGACTTAAGTTAGAAATTGCTTTGAGGATTGGCCCCAGCAGCAGGTCTGTATAGGGTCAGAGGCATTCGAAAATATGCCAATTTCAGGTTGAGTTCAAACATTCACTCTCTTTGTAGCCACAAAGTCTGCATTATATGGAATCGTCTCCGTATAAGGCAGACCTCATTAATTTTCGTGCATACATTAAACATCGTAGCGCAGGTCGCTTTACGATATTAAACAACCTTTATTATTTTTTTAGAACGGTACATCGCACATTCACGGCGGTGGTATTTTCTGAAAGGTTATACTTTGGGCCATATTAGAAAAATAGAGAAAACCCGGTTTAATTCGTTTCAGTCGAGTGTTTGGTCTGAATTCTGAGGTATAGCCTCTTTAAATAACTGTTACACTCAGGCTCTCCTCAGACAGATGGCCCAAAAAAATTACAGAGAAAATAAGAACGGTTTCACTGACGGATGCAGCTGACCTTGACCTTCTACCCACACTCAACACGTGACGTGTTTAACACAAACCTGGCATCCCTCATTGCACTTCCCATTTATTGTATGCGCTGACACAAGACAAAGCGAATACTAGTGAAATATCTGGATTTTCTTCACACATAAAAGTGATATTTCACTTCATTGTAATAAAACATTTGATATTACATTCCTAAGCGCACTGATATTTCAAATAACTTCATTTTATTTGAAGCATGTTTCAAACAGCGTTAAGCTATTCTGAACTGTTTGATTTTAAATTGTCATAGAAAATTTATCTGCCATATAAATAATAAAAAGCATATTACACAGTGAAGTTTGAATACCATTTTATCCCATACTTTGGCCATTGAGAGGGAAATAACATGAGTGACGTAACAAAAAGTTATGTCACCCAGTGACATTACTGAGCGACAAGTTTGATTGGGTCACAAAACTTTCATTGATAAAACAGCGACCAATCAAGTTTGATGGGAAGAGGTCGAAGGCACGTGTCACCTGCCTGAACTTCTTTCTCCGCGTTTCTTTGAAAAAACCTAACAGTTCTGCGATGTGTAGCTCTAGTGAATGTTGTAGGCGGTAACTCTTGTGAGTTATGACTTTCACAGTACACTCACTCAAGCAATATTTAGGGTATTCACACTTCACTATGTCATATCCTCTATCTATTTACTGACTCAATTGTGCATATTTTCTTGTTTTCAGCTATGTAACAGTGAAGATACGTGGGAACAGATTTACCGTCTCTACAGTGAGACCCCAATCTCTAAAGAACTGGAGAACGTGGCCAATGACGAGGGCTGGAAACAACTCTTCTTCACAAATAAACTACAACTACAGGTTAGTATAAACAACAAGATAGTTAACTGGGCCCGGTTGCTCGAAACCAATATTAGCACTAATAGCAGATTAAATCATTAATCTAGGATAAGAAATAGGCCTTCGACATGATGTGACATCTAATCCGGGATTAAATTTAATACTGCTTTGAGCAACCGGCCCCAGGTTTAGTAGTTAGCGTGATAGACGAATAACATGAAAGGGCCATATTGAAATGAAAACGAGGTGATGATCTCTTTTGATGTACAGTAACTGATGACTATTCAATTGTTGCGCCATAAATGTTAGCGTCCCATGTGGTGCACTAGTGATGACATCACAGTAAGCTGACGTCGTGAGTTAGAATGTAAAGAGAAGATCGCCTCACTTTGACAACAAAATTTTGAAGTGCCACCCCTTTCCTGATATTAGTCTATAGGGGACTTTCGAGTTATGATGTTACGACATCAGAGTGACGTCCCTTCACAGAATAATGTGTCAATTTCAACAAAGGAGGCAAATTCATGATTTTTAACATGGTTGACCTATACAAAAATGCAGGTTAATAAATTAAAGTTTACAAAACCTTATGAAATGGGGTTTTAAACAGTTTAGAAAAATATTTATTGGAAAAATCGTTTACAACCACATTTTTCTGTAAATCAACACCCTGCAATGTTAAAGTATAGGAAGTTTGCCCTACCTAATACCGCAAAGTGACAACTTTTTACAAAGCGCCGTCACTCTGTTGTCGTAATGTCTTAACTTGAAACCCCTGTATTGACTGCTCAATCCCCTTTAATGCACGGGTTCAAGTCAGCCAATGGACCTGCTTAGATAGTCAGTTTTCCCCAATATTAAGTAATACGAACAAAGACATGAAAGAAGTCGAAAATTTGTCTTCATTTGATGTATATCACTACATAAAATGGAGCCTGGTTTAAATTAATTTAATCCCCAATCAAACAATTTGAATTTTATAATATTTTATTTGCCCATGTACAAGACTCACTTTTTTCACCAAAACCAGGACGTAAGTTTGGAGTGCATCATATGCACAAGCAAAACCCAGACTATTTTTTTACAGCTGTCTTTACACGGGACAATGAGTCAGACTCACGGTAACCTGATAGGCCTACTGAGGTACTAGTTGGTACACATGTATTTTATATCATACTAGCCGTAGGGGTAGAATTTGGACACGCAAAGATTCGCCTAAATCTCATCTTACAGTTGGATTTATTTCATTTTTGTAGGGAAAATATTTGATAGATTATAAGGCAAAATGATCACGCTCTTTCATAAAAATGGCCGATATTAAATAGGTGCCTACGACATAAAGTGTTTTGCGTGCTGATAGATCCATTGAAGCAATACTGGGTCAAATCGTCCAATGATATGGCTCGTAACATCATGCGAATGGCACTGCACACAGTCTCTTAATCTAGTCTGTTCTAGCAGTTTCTCTGCCATCAATTTGGCCTTAAAACTTGTAAAAAAGTATGTGCTTCCCTGTCTATGGTCAAGAAGTTTACGTTAAAGGACTATTATAAGTGATAAATGTATTTCAAAATAGAATTTTACCATGACACAGAATTTTTTTACCCTGATACACTGTTAATTTTCCTGAGAAGAAGATTGGCAGTAAGTTGTAGATTCGACAACAAACAATTACAAATATATTGCCAATAAAGTTTTTCACAATGAAAAAAAATATAACAGATAATTTTGAGTTTAAGTTTATTATTTTCAAACAACTATTTAATCAAAGCAATCAGGAAGTTATATTTTCATACAACAAACACGTGTTGCGTGTTATGAAAACGAACTGGTCCTGGGTTTTACAACCTCTTGTTATCTCAAAATGTATATAGTGAGTTTATGTATATATCATATTAAATGCATATAGTAAGTTATGCAATATAGTAAGTATAAATTATGTTATATACATTAACTGATTATAGTATGAGAAAGTAGATCGCACTGACAAAGGGATGCGGATTAATAAAAAAAGACAAATCATCATGAGTTAAGTTATGTATATAGTAAATAATATATTATAGTTAATGTATATAGTAAGTTATGCAATCCCCAAGATGTACCTGTACCTGCGACTTGTACACAGTAGTATATATTTTTTCAAGGCTGTGACCTTTGAGTTAGGGGTGCTTCTTGTGCATGAATGTGTCTTGTACATGGGCAAGTATGGTACACAATAATGTATAATTGAATCTCTTTATTCTTTTCAGAGGCGAATCCGGAAACAAGCTAATAAACAAAAGGCTCAAGGTCAAACGACTCCGGGGAACTACGCTTTTCTTACAGAGTAATTTCTAATCACAATGACATCTCTTCATAACTTGAGGAGAGTGATAACTCGCCCATCTCGCCTAAAACTCACCTAATTGGAGACTGGTATAATATGTTGGCAAGGGAGATAACTTGGGCGCTGAAACATGTTTTACATCACGACTGACATTCGAAAGTGAGGCAATCTTATAACATCACAGATGTTTTTCCTGTGTGGTGTCACATTCGAATGTATTTTGCATCGTGAAACCAGCGTCAAGTCCAACTTATCTCCCTTGCAAACATTAACGATTCCCCCATTTATGGTATTGTCTTCAGAGATTCACACACAAACAAGTTCTAATAAAACATTCCTTTTTCATTTTTTTTCTGCCTATTTTCCTATAGGTCTGTTTGTATATTAGAGAATATAGAATTCAATCTATTTGCATTTATGTTTATCTATATTATAATATTATACAGTGTAGATTGCATGTTGGACCTGCTAGCCAAACAAACGGCCTCGGGTTTGATCCCAACTGGAGGTTTGCATTTCTATCTCTATTTTTCTAGAATATATAGATTGTATTTTATTTTTTGTGATGTGTGATATGTATTATATGATAAGTATCTCTTCCAGATAGCGTATTTTAATGGGAGTCTCCTACATGTTGGCAAGGGAGATAAATTGGACCCTGAATCATGTTTTAGGACAAGACCCGCATTCCAAAATCACACAATGTTATAACGTTACGTCACAGATGTTTTTCCCCTGAACATGCTGAAACGCAATTAATATGAGTCGCATAATCGCATTCAAATGCATTTCGCCTCATGAAACCAGCTTCAGAGTGCAACTTACATGTATCTTCCTTGCCAACATTTATGTGTCCCCTATTGAATTATTTATTTGGCATATTATTAATTATTAGGCAGTATTATTTTTTGTATGTTTTTAAAATATTTCAATTATAAAAATCGTAATAAAAATTGTTATGAATTAAGTGAAATCTGCTGATTGCTAATTTGTGTGAATTGTTTTTATATAATAATCGGTGCATACTGCTGTTATGTGTGTGATATATTTTAACTATAAAGTGATGAAATTATTGTAAATGTATTACTTTATATAGTATTATAGTAATATAATTTTCCTGTACCTGTATTTTGTCTTAGCTTTAGTTAATGTCATACATGTTACATTGTATGTGTTGTCATTTAATACACCCATCCAGGGGTTTCCTTAGTAGGCGGTTACCGGAGACCGGCAGCAGTCTACTCAGGGAAAAAATGGCATGGGTTACCGCCTACTTTTTCACTTTGTATGTTTTGTGGCAGCATATTGTGTGTTACTTTGTTCAGATGGTAGCCGCCTACTTTTCAGTGGTAGCCTCCTACTCTAAAAGATAAGGAAACCCCTGCAAGGCAAACAAATATATAGCTCATTGTACCAGTCAAATGGCTGAATGGGTGGAGGAAACCAGCCTTTACATCACGGGGAATAACAAGGACAAGAACACGAAATGATAACAAATCTGAGCTTTCTAATGCCCCCCAGCTCTGAGAGCACCAGGTCTTGCCCAGCCACCCACCACTCTAATCTAGGATTACAGACACCCTGAAGAACCTGCCCCTGAAATCAATGTTAGTCCAGTTTTAATCCAGACAGTATAGTGTGTATAAATAATGTATAAAGCTTTATAGTGTGATTCTCAATAGATCTTGTGGCGCCCTCACTGGGGACTGTTTTCTTCAATAACTCGATGAATGATCCTCTCTGCTTATTAATATCATAAAACTGACTCGTCATACGATTTACTATACGAGAGGGGGATATCCATAGCAACATAAGCCCGTTTGATATATGTTCTTGTTAATGAAGATCTATAAATCTTTGGATTCCACTTTTTACAAGATAAAATTACAAGAGGAAAATCCCCACATGTACTTATTGTAGAATTGGTATTTTTGTTTTTTAACACTTTTCTTTAAGAGCTTAAAACCATTTTTTTTAAAGGTCTAATAGACAATGTTTAGGTCAACTGTTGATAAAGAGGGGCAACCAGTCTACTAAAAAGTAAAGCCATGAAATTTATTTAAGATGCGCTATCGGTTGTCTGATATAATTTCTAGGCTGAACAACAAGTGGCCCGATATTTGCTATCCCAACACATGCTCCAAGGCTCTGTAAGATAACAAGTAACGCGAGATAGTGCGGGAAAAGCCGTTTGCACACCTTATTCTGAAATTTTAAACAACCTGGTATTAGGCAAACATAGGTACTAGTGACCACTTTCTTCACACTAAAGCTGTCAATGCCAAATTTGGCAACCAAACAATAGGTCAGTGATTTCTAATCAAAAGTGGCGCCATGAAGATACAATGTACCCAATCTGGTATAGGTAAATTGATTGATTGGTGTTTTACGCCAGATTCAAAAGTACATGTATTTCAGCTATCCAGTGGTGTGAACATTGGTATTTAGTAAAAATCAGTATGGTTTTGGTTCATACTCAAGGGTTTTTCACTTATATGACGGCAGTGTATTCCAACAGAAAATAGCTACACAACACAACCCCAAAAATGTGTTGAAGAGAAAAACTCTGCTTGAAATACTATTCCTTCAGTACTGTCAGCATGTTTGTACAATTAAAACACACTGCCCTTATTAAAGAAGGCAACTGGTTTTGGAGTTCATCTTGTATGTATATAAGAAATGTACATCTGACATTGCAATTGTTTTTTTGATATAGAACATTTGCTTGTTTATTTGTAAACCAGAGTTCATTTGCAGAAAGGGTAATAAGGTATAGTATATTCTGTCTCGGGTAAATATGATATCTTACCCTACACAATAACATGTTACAAGACATAGACAAAACTGGTCTTTTCTGATCTCTCACACTAAAGTGAATATATACATGTAACAAGTTCAAATTTTCAATGTATTTAACGTATATACATGTATAGGATTGCTGGCAGAGTTTATTGGTCAATTGCTAACCAAGTAAATCCCATTTATTCCTTAGAGATACAGCTTACAGCGAAGGTCAATAGTAAAATGGGACCTTTATGAGGACATTGCACTGGTGGTAAAACCACATCCAGGCTAGCTATGGCTTATTCCTCTTCTAAAATAAATGTAGTAACTTTAGTTTTATGAGAGAGGTTATATAGTTAGTGAGTTTGGTCAAGACTATTTCATTTGGACGTAATTATCCAGAGCAGCCGTTGAAGAAACACCTATTCCAAGAATAGATTCTATACTACATGTACTTGCATACTACCGATCAGGAGATGCCAGCTTTACAATAAAATCAGATTATTTTACCCTTTAAGAAACCAGAAATTTGAATATAACAACTTTTATTTATACCAGAAATGTAGTAAATATAGTTTTATGAGAGAGGTTATATAGTTAGTGAGTTTGGTCAAGACTATTTCATTTGGACGTAATTACCCAGAGGAGCCGTAGAAGAAACACTTATTCCTTAATTGCAGCTATAGGGGGAAGATATTCCAGTAGAGGATAACTCCAAGAATAGATTCTATACTACAATACTACAGATCATGAGATGCCAGCTATAATAGACTTTTACAACAAAATCAGATTTTTTTCTTACCCTTTAAT
>JAVFBY010297199.1:0-10299 GCA_034781015.1 Tonicella lineata
AACTTTATTAGGAAAATATCTTACATATAGCCTGATATATTAATGTAGAAAATGTAGGCCTATCATGTAGACAATTGAACTCTTATGGACATATCCATTGCAGTCTGTAAATATTCAGTCATAAGATTGATCCCAAGTCTTATAAGAGAAATAGCTTCAGAAATTGCGTTAAACGCAATTTGAAACTAACAACACATGTATAAACAACATATAACTATATTATATTTATACCGAATGCCAAATAACATGAATAGCGCGCAGCCGAGGTACGACATTCAAGGTAATATCGATGGCGACAGTTGCTAGTGGTAAAGTTTATAGATACTCTCTATATCCTACAAAGCCTGATACACTTTCACACGTTAAATATTTTGATTGATGGATTGTTTACTCTATAGGGTTAATTTTTACCCCGTGGTGACAGGGCCTATGAATCACTATCCCTCTTGTTGGCGATTTTGTTGTTGTTGTAGTTCTTGTAACACTAACTATGGACTATTTATCTGTCCATAATGTAAGAATTTGGTACCTGGTAGTAAAACGCAAGTCACAACGGAGTCGACATTTTAAATTTTTCCATATAGTTTTCTAAAAACGGGGGTTTATTAATGGTCACAACACTAGTTAGCCTTGTTTATAAGACGATATGTTATATGTACACATTACTATCGTCTTACATTAATAGACCTGTAAATCGCTTACTCTCCTGTTTGGCCAACTTGGGTGCGAATATTTTAATATTTTAAAAAGTTTTTGGGGGGTTCCCTACCTTTCAAACAGTTTGTATAAGTCCTGTGAAGATTCGACAGGAATAGTTAACCTCAAATCCCTCCGGAGTCGCGTAAATATCCGTTTTTGACACCACGAGGAAACGCTGACACATAGCATCCATGCCTTCTTGCCATGCCTTCACCCAAGTTGACCGAACAGAAGAGTTAGCGATTTACATGTCTATCAATGTAAGACGATAGTAATGTGTAGGCCTACATAACATATCGTCTGGTATAATTGTAGAATTGGTCCGTCACCTGTAAAAAGCATATAAACATGCTATTTCGAAGGGCAATAAAACAGTCAAGATTGCTTTGCATTTCTATCAATTAAAGGTCAAAATATTTGATCAAAACGCCCAATTCACATTAATTGAATTCTCAACAGTCCACGAACGGCTCCTCCTCCTTGTTTGGAGATATGTTCGAGTCAACAGACTTGGCTTCATTCACGTTTTTTTTTTTTAAATCTTGATTTGGGGGATCGGACTTAGGGTTATTTACCCTTTTACTGACAGTATTTTTTTAGTTTTAACTGTGTTTTATTGATCTTTTACAAAAAATCACTCTCTAGAAAAAAATCCCCTTTTTATCGGTTTTTATAGTGACAGACCAATTCTACAACGGCTCCTATCGTCTTATAAATAAGGCTAAACACTAGTATCAAGATTTTGAGGCATGTGTTTATAATACATACTTCAAAGCTTGCAGCCACCGTATTCGTAGGCCTATTTATTTATGCATGCACACACCAGATGTCAAGGTGTTGAAGCATGTATTATTTATACATGCCACCGCACCTTGACATTTGTGAAAAAAAAGCCTAAAACTTGTTAAGTTTTACCCTTATCTTGATGAAACCTAATTTGGTTATACTTTATAGTATTGCACATCCGTGTGTGGGCTCTGGTACTTATATATCATCGCAGTTGAAGATGAAAGAGGTGACGTCACAAATCAGGAAAAATCCTAAAGTTTATTAAATCGATTTCCGAACTTCATAAAATTTAGCTGGTTTATACTGCAAAGAAGAACGCATGGATTGACGGTGAGTTTGTTTTGATAGGACATTTACTTGTGACGTCACTAATATGCCATAGTACTGTAATGGTGGTGAAAGTTCAGCACACTTGTGTTTAAGCACCATTTACTATGTTAGAAGACGACAAATGGCGGGTTCCTTGTCCATTAACCCGCTATTCGACATTCTACATTTAACATTCGAATGTCGATTATCGGGGAGCCTGACTTTCCAAATTCGACTGTCGAATGTCGGGAAGCATGCACGACATTCAACATTCGTATATGTTGAATGTCGGCGATAACATTTTTCGACATTCGACATTCAGATGTTGAATGTCGGGGAGTCTTACATTCGAATGTCGAATGGCGGAGAGCACAATATTTGAATGTCAGGGAGCACGTTTTTCGACATTTGAATGTCTGGAAGCACGATTTTGGACATTCTTCATTCGAATGTCGGGCAGCACGTTTTTCGACATTCGAATGTCGGGCAGCACGTTTTTCGACATTCGAATGTTGAGCAGCACGTTTTTTCGACATTCGAATGTCGGGCAGCACATTTTTCGACATTCGAATGTCTGGGAGCATGTTTGTCGTCATTCTAATGTCGACTTTTGGAAAGCATGTTTTACGAAATTCAACATACGTCAATTTAAAGCTGTTTGTAAGATGGGCATTTGAAGTTTCTTGCAGGTAGATTGATTGATTGATTGATTGGGTTTAACGCCGCACTCAGGGGTATTTCACCTATATGACGGCGTGCCAGCCCCATGGGTGGAGGAAACCACCGCTCACGTCACTGGCAACATAAAAGACGAGACAGAAAAGGGGGAAAAAAAGAAGAAAAAACGACAACACGTAAAAAAAATCTACTTCCTGATGCCCTTTAACTCTGGAAGCACCAGGGCATCAGGAAGCTCCCGCCCAACCACCCGCTAGTCTCCTTTGTATTGTAAAACAACAGCCAATTTTGACGCAACAAGAAACCGGGTTAGTTTTATTAGTTTTATCGGATTAGATTGGTGTTTAAAACCTCTGTGTCGGTGTTAATTGAGTTATTAATCACCTCTGATGTCATTTTGGCACCTCATCAAAACATGCGACTCTGGTTTTTATCTAACATGACGTCAGAAGTGATTAATAACTCAACTATCACCTCACCGTCGTGTTTAAACGCCTAAATATATTTGTTGCCTTGTCTGAGTTTAGATTAGTTTTTTTTTAGAGAAATTTTTTTTTGGGTTTTAATTTTGCTTTATTCATCTTTGACTTTCGCAAAAAGAGGGAACACAGAAATAGTGACATCACACAAAAAGTCACTGGAAAATAAGGGCTCTCTGACACATCTGTGTTTTACTTGCATAGAATTCGGATTTTATATGTGGACTGTGAATAATCTTACCTGTATGACAGTTCTCAAGAGTCTTGGGGTTCCTCGTGGACTGTGAATAATCTCTTCAACTTCAATCTTCTCATCCTTTTTCTCCATTTTAGCTGCATTTTCACTCAACAGTTTCCTGACAACACAACCGCAAAAAAAATGAGAGGAAAAGATTAGATTTAATAAGAGTCCCAGTTTACATACATGTACATGCTTTCAGTTCAGATTTTGTTTGGTTAAATGACTGATTTAGATTATAATTTTGTATCATTTACTAAGTGGCTGTAAACTCTATTTTGTGTAGCTTGATTGATTGCTTAGTGTTTAAGCCTGTCCTCAGGGGAATTTCACCAGTATGACGGCATGCCAGTTAAATGGGTGGAGGAAACCACGCTTCAAAGCACCAGCCAAATCAAAGACAAAACATGACAACTCAATAATGGGAGAAAAACAAGAGGATTGATTGATCGATTGGGGTTAACGCCACCCTTGAAATCACCGACAACCTTAGAGACAAGGCAGGACAAGGACATGTGAAAAAAACACACAAAATTATACTTCCTGATGTCCCTTTATAGCTCAAACAGCTGAAATATCACCACAAAGTCTTCCTGAAGCCCCCTCTCTCTGCAAACGCCCTGGCATGATGAAGTTTTCACGCCAAACACCAATTGGTAGGCATTTACATTCAAATATTTGGTATGTGATATCAAACATTTATGTAGCCTTTAGAACTGTGCAAAGCAAAACACATTTATTAAAAATTATTATATCCATTTCTGAAAAAAAATTTAGCTAAACAACCAGCTTACCTTTACTGAGGCCTGAAGCCTTATCTCTTAATATGTTGAGCTGATAAACATCCCCAAATTCCTCAAACATCTTTTTGAGATCATCTTCGTCTTTAGAGCGAGGAATTTGACCAACAAACATTTTAATGGCATCAGGATCAGGTTGGTCTGCCTTGAGATGGTGAGAATTCAAACCAGTAGAATTCATATTGCTGAAACAAAACAGAATATATCCAGATTAATTATCAGTAGAATTCATTAATGCTACAAAAATTAGACAAACTGAGGAAAATTAAGACATTTAATGTTTGCTTGGGGTTAAAATCATTTTAAGCATTACTCTATTTTATTTTGCACAAATTTGCAGTGATATGCTGAGCCTTCATAGATACAAGAGTGATCACTCTCTTGCACATAATCAACACTCATAAGCCATCTGTGAGAGATTTTTAACATGCAGCTTGTGGCGAAATACCAATTTAGTATTATGATGAATAAAAATTACTGCCTTCATTCATCAAAAAGCTACAGTACAATTTTTCTCTTGCTTACATGTTTTAAGGAAAGACCTAGAACAACGTTTAAATCTAGATTATGCATACATGTAAGTCTAATGCACATGTACATGATCCATTAATCTGCTACTCATGTAGAATCTTTAGATGAGTATTATACTATAAATGTAGAGATTCAAAATTGTTAAAATGGAGTCTTAAGATAACTTTGCACTTTCAAGCACAAAATTTTGCCCAATAAAATTTAGGACTAAAAAATTTCCAATAATTATGTGTAAATGAAAAACTTTTTCTCAATAAAATAGCAAGTTATGTTATTTTAAGTCATTACTAGAGAAACGTACAAAAAATCTGTAAAAACAAGAGGATTGATTGATCGATTGGGGTTAACGCCACCCTTGAAATCACTGACAACATAAGAGACAAGGCAGGACCATGACATGGGGGAAAACACACAAAATTATACTTCCTGATGTCCCTTTATAGCTCAAACAGCTAAAACATCACCAGGAAGCTCCTGCCCAATGAAAAGTGTACAAGCAACAGTAAATAAACACTACACAACAGAAATGTGAAATGTTATATAGATGTCCACATGTTAAAAAAACTTATCATTCCTCCAGAGTTGTCAATATGGTCAGTATTCAAAACATACTGTTTTACCTCACCGGAGGGGTAAAAAGCAGAGAGGTAAAAAAACACGAAATGGTGCAAGGTATGGTGACTGGTCCATGTCGAATGAAACACTAACAAATACATTCACAAGACAAAAACATGTTGAGCAGCCAGCACCAATCTTTGAAAGCAAAAAACAAAAATTGATAACTTATTCATTACATCTACTAATTATAAAGTCGTCTTACATTTTACATTTACTCAGCTCTCAGTTCATTTGACGATTCTTGATGACGGAAGAATTCCAATTAATAACAAAACTTTAGATGGTAACAAACATGTCACTATTTGGCAATATCCAAAGAGGAAACTATTGTTTCACAATATTTTTCAAATAACAAGGAATTTCTTCAAAAGTCCACATGTGCAGTCAAAATGTAAGTTTCCAGGGATTCTGTAATCTTGCTTGTATTCAAGCTGTCAATTCTTTCACATCTTATGAAGAAATATGACAAAATTTGGAGATGTTCATCTATGCTGCTGGGAAGATTTTTGATTCGGCATGAGGTGGCAATAATGCGCTGACATGTTCTCTAATGACCATCTGCTCTGACGGTGTTAATACTGCAGAATATTTGGTCTACATGTACAAGTATATTATATTATTCACGCCTGCCAATCCATACGACCTCTGGAAACAAACAGATACTGCATATACAGGATCGAAACACCTGACTTATATAAGAGCATTCTGTTGATTAACATACGTGTAGCTAAGGTATCAAAGTTACATTATTTGGACTAGTTCAAGGTTATTTAGTAACACAGTGAACTAAATATTCCCATCTGCGTCACCGAACTCAGATGTAGCTGTGTATGTATCTGCACATCACAAACATTTAAGAGAAAAATTAATGCCAAGATTATGGGAATCTTCTATTTCGGTACTAATGTGTATACTGAGGCAGGGCGGTGATTGGATCTAAAGTCAGAACTTTGTTAATATCCATATTCACAGAATTAGACCTTGATATTGGCTTATTTTTCCCCACAGAGAAAAAAATCCTACAGATAGCTTGTTTTGGTGTAAATAACAGAGTGAATAGACTATTGAAGTAAGAACGAGCAAATGATGGTACATGTGAATGGAGAAACCCTATAATTCCAGCCTGGAGATGACAAAGACCTTGGTTTAATACTCCAATTGCAATAATTGTCAGACGCCAGGCAGATGGAAGGTCAGCAACAAATGAAAACATCCATCTTTAGCCTTGAAACGAATACAAACTAAGACAAAGTATGCAGATCTTCATGCCAAGGAGATGACGAACTTGACACATTTATAGTCTAAAATAAAATCTCAAAAGCACTTCAAAGTTAATGGAAAAAAGTATTAGAAATGTATTAGAATATTGTAGGATATTCCTTGTAAGAGAAAAAAATCATGACGATAACACTATACATTATTGTATCTGAAATATGTGAAATTAAAAAATAAATAAAGATTTTATTCATACACCACTGGGGATTGATAGAAACAGCAGATTCTTTGGAAATAATGATGGATTTAATCATGTCTAAACAATTCACGTTATTATTTTTTAAAATTAAAAAGGGAGACAACTCAGCAAAACGAATTAATGTGCCTGAAAACAGAAAATATGTTACATATTTACCAGAGACAATATTTTAGGTAATCAAAGCCGAGAGAATGATCATTTATCGATAATCAAACAACATTTTCACGTTGCTGAACCAACACACAATAACAAAAATTAATTGTAATGCAAAGTCATTGAACTGACTCCATGGCTAAAGGCGAGTACATAGGAATAAGGTAGGCAACATCTGGTCACAACAGTGCTAGGTCAACAAAAGTGGATTTGATGATGACACTATTAGTGTCAAATTTATCAAATTCGTTTTCTGTCGCACACATGTCATATAAAGATGCGAAGAAGAATATTTTAAATAAAAAAATGATTGATTGATTGGGGTTTAATGCCGTACTCAGGGGTATTTCACCTATACGACGGCGTGACAGCCCCATGGGTGGAGGAAACCACCGTTCACGTCACTGGCAACATAAAAGACGTGACAGAAAAAGGGGGAAAAGAAGAGGAAAAAACGACAACACGTAAAAAAAAAACCTTTTACATGTAACTCCGAGTCGGCGAGAGCACCAGGGCATCAACAAACTATTACTTGGATAAATCATAAATGATCAATAATTTATTTAATATTATTACATGTATATTATTAAAAAATCAAATATTTTCAACTTCTGACAATTACACCAATTCTATATAGAAGGTACAAATTTGATTTTCATTGCACAATGAAATACTTGATGTAGTTGATCCTGAAGAACGTACAGTACAAAGATCACCTTATAAACAGTCATGAACCTTACTGATGTTCAAATCAACACTTTTTTAATATTTTAGTTTATACACCCTTGTTCTTTCAGAAAAAAAATATATATGAATATCAAATTTAATAACTATATTTACAACGATTGATTGACTTCAATAAATTGGGAAAAACACAGAGTTCATTAAAACAATATCAACATTAAGAGTTAATAAACCTAGAAGTTGTAATCTAGAACAATGTGTCTGTATTTTAAACATTTTAATAGTTTGTCCTTAATTTAGCAACCGTTCTGGAATTTGTAACAACAAGTTATCAAAATAATATTTTACTATCCAAACAGTTGGTAAATTAGTATTCAAGAATATATTAAAACATTTCTTTCGGCTCTAATGGTTTGGACCAACATCAAAACAATATATATATACTGAAAGAGTTACATGACATTTATTATATTCCAGAAAATCTGCCAAAGTTCAAATTCTTGCTAATTAATGGTTTGGTTTTGTTTGAATGAACTCATATGATAACCATATGAAAATGTTAAGCACATATTAAATCAAAGACATAAATACACACAAAATAATATTTACATACTTAGTTTTGACCACTTACATTAAATACATATTGTATGTACATTCAAATGTCGATGAAAAAAGACAAAAGTTTAAATACTGCTAAACAGGATTTATTTTATTGTTCTTTAAAGTCTCGAGCCTAAAGTCCTACAAAGAAAACCCCAGTAATTGATCCTTCGATTTCATGACAAAATTGCTCATTTGAATGTCTTTCTCTTTCTTGAATACAAGTCAACCCTGAATTAAACATAAATAATACAATTATTCTGCTCTACAGAATAATCTTCTAGCTACTAGTTTACATATTACCACTTTAGTGTCTGATGACAATATCATGAAATACATGTACATGTATGTACAGTGACTACACAAAATCAGATCTCCACAGAACTGCTTAGTACTGTATGCTTGTGTAATTTCTCTGGTCTCTAAAGTGTTAGCCAGAAATCTACAAGAGGGTGTCTCAAATCACCATTTTTACAGAAACAGGGTGTCTTCATTTTACATTTTCCCTTTCTTTCCCATGTTAAATTTTACTGAAACAGGGTGTCTCACATGGCTACTTGGGTGTCTCAAAGACACTGAGACACCCCTCTGGCTAACACTATGCCCTGAGTGGTCTCTAAAGGTCCATTATCCACAACAGTACAATCTTTTTATTTCTAAGACTACATGTACTAAGGTTTAATAAACCTGATAGAAGGGGATGAGAGATGCCAGTTCTTTGAAGCCAGTTCTTTGAAGACATTCTTTAATCCAATCATTTAGCACCATTAAAATGACTTCTGCAAGTGGATCATCTGTACCGCCTTTAGATAGTTTATTCCAGCTTTGTTGGTGAAGATCTGGCATCCTCCGTGAAAGCATAATAAACAAATATACCTAAGATTACATGGACCATAAGAACTGCTACAATGGCTGCATAGAAGTAACTGTCACTGCTGTCGTACTTAAAAATCGCTGCAACAAAGAGAAATAAAAAAGAACTGGTTACCAATTTATAAAATATACAACAAATGTTAAAGATAAGCTTACACATTGGATTATAAAGACATATATTTATAATTCGTCAACAAAATTCATGACGTTTTGATTGGTCTTGTGTGTTTCATTGGTGTTTAACATGTTAACAGTTACTCAAGGGTATTTCTAAAATTCAGTTATTTTTCAGGGTCAAATTGAGTTTTTTTTTACAATTTGACATCCTGTGGTTGGCCCTGTTGAAGGTTTTCTTCATTTTCAAAACAAAAAATCTGTACTTTAATTAAAATACCAGACACACCACTTTAATTTAGTTCTCACTTGAAATATACACAAAAATTGTTGATATGCTCTGGAAAGCGAAGTATGATGGATGGATGGACAAACACACGCATTGTACCAAACAAATGGACAATCCAAGCACTTAACAGTTTATATTTATAAGCTTACACCCTGACTGCTACATGTATATATACATGTAGCAGGTCTTGGTTGCTCAAAGCCTTATAAGTTGCTAATACATGTACACTGTTTTAGTATTAAATCACTAATCATAGATTAGAGATACATGTATGCCTTCAACATGTAAGTGAAGTCGTCTAATCCAGGGTTAAAGTTTAATAGTGCTTTTAGCAACCGACCCCTGGTGTATACTAATCTGCAGTAAAAAATATCTATACAATAGAACGATAGGGACATTCCGAAATTATTCTGAAATATTGGTCTGATTTAGTTGTGATATTGCAGGTGCACAAGTTCACATCGCAATAAATATATAAATTTTCAACTTAATTGAACAAAAATTGTGTAAGAAAAAGGCTGGACAAAATTGTGTCTACAGGCAGACAGAGGTTTAATTATTGATTGATTGATTGGAGTTTAAGGCTGTTCTCAGGGGTATTTCACCTTTATGACAGCGTGCCAGCCCCATGGGTGGAGGAAACCCCTGTTCTCGTCACTCAGACTGGCAACATGAAAGACCAGACATAAAATAAAAAATTTTAAAAAAATTAAAAAAGAGGAAAAAAAACGACACCACAAAAAAAAAATCTACTTCCTAATGCCCCTTAATAACTCCGAGAGCACCGGGGCATTAGGAAGCTCCCGCCCAACCACCCGCTCTAATTATTGAAATTCTTAGTTTAAACGCGTACTTTAACATATTGAAGTGGTAAATAAACCTCTTCTTTACTCTCAGGGCTTTTAACCCTTTCAGTGCCGTATGCGACTATAGTCGAATTTCCGACTGAAACAGTTACAGCCTTCCCTTTT
>JAVFBY010297310.1:0-10299 GCA_034781015.1 Tonicella lineata
TAGTTTGTGCAGGCTCATGGAGGATCCCGTGCATTGATCAAATGTCGGAGGTGAAATTTCACTAATACGGATTACCACGCGGAAAAAATTATGTTGGTTATAACATAGTACAGTAGGCTACAGGCCTATATATTTTAAAGACAGAGCGACACTGATCATGATTAAATCAAAACCGACCCTTTTACCCAGAATTTTTTTTTCCCTTTCTTCGACATCCGCCTTCAGTAATTTGATTTTTTGTTGATGATTTTTTGGCTTGGAGGATGGTTCATTTGGAAACAAAACCGCTTTCTATTTCAGGTTAAAGTGCCGGATATGTTGTTCTGCATGCGTTTAGAGCAGTACAACATGGGCGAAATTATCTTCATTATGTCCGGCACAAGTGCTTTATTTAGTTTAAAAAAATGGCCAACAGTCGTTCTCTAAAAGCTAAAAACAAATTTACTTTTACTTGACCGCTTAAAAAAATACGTCATTCTTCGCGAATGTCTTAATGAACATATCTTTTTAACCTGGGCCTATCTGATTACCTCCAGTTCTATATTTACAAAACATAAAATACATACTAAATAATCCTTCAGACTTAGTAATACCAATCAAGAATAGATTAGTCTATTTAAATATAAAATAGTCCTTCACGCTTTATATACAAATGGTAATTAGATTAGTCTATTTTAACATTAAATAGTCCTTCGGGCTTAGTAATACAAATAATGGATAGATTAGTCTATTTAAATATCAAATATTCCTTCAGGCTTAGTAATACAAATGATGAATTAATTAGTGCTTTTAAATATTATTATGAATAGATTAGTCTATTTTAATAGTGAATACTTCTCCAGGCATAGTGATACAAATAATGAATAAATTAGTTTATTTAAATATTAAATACTCCTTCAATATTAGAAATACAAATGATGAATATATTAGTATATTTAAATATTTAATAGTCATTCAGGTTTAGTAATACAAATAATGATTGGATTAGTCTATTTAAATACTAGTATTATTTAAATATTAGTCTATTATAATATAGTATTAAATAGTCCTGCATGATTAGTAATACAAATCATGAATATATTAGTCTAGGCCTACTAATCTGTAGTATTGCTTAATGTTTACGTCTTTTTGAGTTGGCCACGCATTTTTCGATTAAGTCGTTCTTACGTAACACAGATGCTTATACACTGACTATGGCTGAAAGAACACAAGGATTAGTGTTTGGTATTGCACCAGTTATTAAACGATAGTTGTGACGTCAGACCATTGTTTAAGTGTACATTATTTTTCAAAAATGTACACTTCGTGTAGATTCTTAAAGAATTAAAGAAATGCGTCTTTCTGATAACAATCTTGTAACTAGGCATGTTTAAACACAAAAGTAACTATTTATAACTTGTCCATGATTTTAATATATACTACTCTCAAGAGAAGATGTTTTGGGTAAGGGCTCTAACGTCTGCTACAATCTGTAATAAAAAGCATACTGAGGCGTTTTTAATAGTCCAAGCGTCCACGGGCGCTCGTTTTTATTAAATAGACTCCACTATTGATTTAAATAGAACGCCAACGGACGCTTGTTCTATTGAACTCGCCTTTGTATGGGGGACTCGTAAATGCTGGAAAGGGAGATCATATTGGACCCGGACGCTGCGTAATGCATTCGAAAGTGACGCAATTTTATAACGTCACAAACGTTTTACCTCTGTGACGTCATAAATATGAGTCACATTCGAATGCATTACGCGTCGTCAGGTCTCCCTTTCCAGCATTCACGAGTCCCCCATTCACTATACCTAAAAGAGATAGCATATGGCCTACATTTAAGATGACACAATAAGTTGATACAAACGTCCAGACGAAAGCTATACAGTTAAACAAGGATACGTTATAACGAAGTGGATATCTATCCAACCACTGACAATGTAAATCGTGTATTACAATACAAACAATCCGTCCTTCAAAGTGATTTGCCTGCTACTATCTTTTAAGTCGGAGAAAGACCTCCTTTTTGAACATTCTTAAATAAGAATCGCCTCCGCTTTGCGTCGACGATTCTTTTTCAAGAATGTACAGTTACTCGGCGTTTCTCCTTTACATAAAAAGCCACACACAAGTGGGCTAGACAAATGATCGAAATACAATAAAAAAAATTGACAAAACGCATCTATAAATCTATAAAAGTAAAAGTGCTCCGATAGAACATAAATGCCCCTTGGTGCATCCATTATTATAAGATAAAACTTCAAGGGACTCCGATTGCCACGTGTGCGACATGCTTAATAAGAAGAGAGGTAAACTGTGAGCGACACGCATGATAAGGAGACCAGTAAACTTCTTTGGGACTCCGAATCGCCCATGTGTCACAGGTTTACTGAGGAGGCAGGTAAACTTACAGGGACTCTGGCACGCCGGTGTGCTACATGCTTAATAAGGAGAGGTAAACTTCAAAGGACGCCGACTCGCCTGTGTGCGACAGGCTTATCAAGGAGACAGGTAAACGTCAAGGGACACCGACTCGCCCGTGTGCGACAGGCTTAATGTGGAGACAATATTATGTACCGTTTGCAGAAAAACAGTGTTTTTTTTCATCTATGTTTGGATGGATGTGACATTAAGTTGTATTACACTTAATTTAAAGATATCTATATAGACACTTTAAAACAACAAAGTATACTTTTCTAAAATAATATTATCTGGTATTATGTTATAATAACATAAATAAAAGGTTTAACAGGATAACATAGCAGTTCACAATCCGATGTTAACAGGTCCAGATCATACAACACGGTCAAAGTTATTTGTTACGAACAAACGATCGATAACAATAAGTCGTTGCCAGGAAGCCACATACACTGTACTGTTTGTTCTGGCCGCTCAGGTCGGCGTGGGAGTTTCTAAAACTCAACTTTTAAAAGCGTATAAATACTCTATTGTATATTTGGGTGGTGAAAACCCATAATAAACTGTTGTGCTATCTTCTGATATCGACATGAACATTGTGATTAAGAATTAAGAGTTTTCGTTGTTGTCTTGGCGAAACTATATGTATTTGTGACTGAAATAAAATAATCGATAGGAAAGAGGTGTGTACCTACTTGGTATATGGCAGGCCTTGTGAGTCGATATTAAAACATTAAAAGGTGTTTCTTTAAAGTAAAAAAAAAAACCATTTGTGTACTCTTGTCTTTCATGTATACGCTTGCTGTGATTGTTTATATATTTGTTTGTTAGTTTTAATTCATTTGCAAGCACTTGTCATGTGTTCAATGCGAACTGCGCATTGTGTGATATATCATATTAGTTCAGAATACAATTTGCACATACAATTAAAACTGTTTCATCAATAACTATAACAAATATGGACAGTAAATATATAAACTTGTAGAACGCAAATGCATAATTTAAGGACTATTGGCCTATTAACAATCTAAAATAATACGAAATTATTTATTTATTTAACACGTATGCCGAATATTAGGAGATAAATAAAATAATGCTTTTGAGCAAACACATTAAAGGTTTAAGATAAATATATAATTTATCGAATATTGCAGGTTTGACCTTCCATAGCTGGGCGTCTGGTCTGTGATTTTCTTCGGTATGTATTTCCGAAACGTGATGTCACTTGAATGCATCGTTCCGTAAACTGGCGAATATTTCAAACATTAGGCTAAATGGAACACAAAACCTGTCTTTTAAAAACAATTTTTTTAATTTTACATGTATTTGATGAGTTCATTGTTCATACAAACAATGCCTGTCAAAAAACGTAAAAAAAAGATGTGTATCATCATATAAACAATGCCTTTCAAAAAACGTAAAAACACGTGTATTATCATATAAAGGATGCCTTGAAAAAACGTCAAAAACACGTTTAGTATCATATAAATGATGCCTTTCAAAAAACGCCAATAACACGTGTAGCTGGCCTATCATATTAACAATGCATTTCAAAAAACGTAAAAAAAACGTATAGTATCATATAAACATTGCCTTTCAAAAACGTCAAAAAGACGTGTAGTATTATATAAAAAAAATGCTTTCAAAAACGCGTGTAATATCATATAAACAATGCCTTTAAAAACGTAAAAAAGACGTCTAGTATCATTAAACAATGTATTTCAAAAACGTAAAAAACACGTGGTGTATAAAATAAACAATATATTTTAAAAACGTCAAAATCACGTGTTGTATCATAAAAACAATGCATTTCAAAAAACGTCAAAAAAACGTGTAGTATCATATGAATGTCTTTCAAAAACTTCAAAAACACGTGTTGTATTATATAAAAAAAAATGCCTTTCCAAAACGTCAAAAACATAGTTGTAATATCATATAAACAATGCATTTCAAAAAACGTCAAAAAAACGTGTACTATCATATGAACAATGCCTTTCAAAAACGTCAAAAACACGTGTAGTATTATATAAAAAAAATGCCTTTCAAAAACGTCAAAAACACATGTAGTATCATATAAACGATGCCTTTCAAAAAACGTGAAGTAGGCCTACCATATAAACAACGCATTTCAAAAAAAGTAAAAAAACGTGTAATATCATATGAACAATGCCTTTCAAAAACGTCAAAACGACTTGTATTATATAAAAATGCCTTTCAAAAACACGTGTAGTATCATAAAAACAATGCATTTCAAAAACGTCAAAAACACGTGTATTATCATATAAAAGATGCCTTTAAAAAACGTCAAAAACACGTGTAGTATCATATAAATGATGCCTTCCAAAAAACGTCAATAACACGTGTAGCTGGCCTATCATATTAACAATGCATTTCAAAAAACGTCAATAAAACTTTTATTATAATATAAAAAATATATTTTAAAAACGTCAAAATCACGTATATTATAATATAAACAATTCTTTTCAAAAAACGTCAAAAACATGTGTAGTATCAAATAAACAATGCTTTTCAAAAAACGTAAAAAAAAGTGTAGTTTCATATGAACAATGCCTTTCAAAAACGTCAAAAAGACGTGTAGTATTATATAAAAAAATGCCTTTCAAAAACGCGTGTCATATCATATAAACAATGCCTTTAAAAACGTCAAAAAGATGTCTAGTATCATAAAAACAATGCAGTTCCAAAAACGTCAAAAAAACGTGTAGTATAATACGAACAATGCATTTCAAAAAGACGTGTAGTATTATATAAAAAATACATTTAAAAAACGAGTGTAATATCATATAAACAATGCCTTTAAAAACGTCAAAAAGATGTCTAGTATCATAAAAACGATGCATTTCAAAAACGTCAAAAACACGTGGGGTATAAAATAAACAATATATTTTAAAAACGTCAAAATCACGTGTAGTATCATATAAACAATGCTTTTCAAAAGCGTCAAAAACAAGTGTATTATCATATAACCAATGCCTTTCAAATAACGTTAAACAGGTGTATTATCATATAAAGGATGCCTTTAAAAACGTCAAAAACACGTGTAGTATCATATAAATGATGCCTTTCAAAAAACGTCAAAAACACGTGTAGTTGGCCTATCATATAAACAATGCATTTCAAAAAACGTAAAAAAAACGTGTAGTATCATATAAACATTGCCTCTCAAAAACGTCAAAAAGACGTGTAGTATTATATAAAAAAATGCCTTTAAAAAACGCGTGTAAAAACATATAAACAATGCCTTTAAAAACGTAAAAAAGACGTCTAGTATCATAAAAACAATACATTTCAAAAACGTCAAAAACACGTGGGGCATAAAATAAACAATAAATTTTTAAAACGTTAAAATCACGTGTTGTATCATATATAAACAATGCATTTCGAAAAACGTCAAAAAAACGTGTAGTATCATATGAATAATGCCTTTCAAAAACGTCAAAAACACGTGTTGCATTATATAAAAAATGCCTTTCAAAAACGCGTGTAATATCATATAAACAATGCATTTCAAAAAACGTCAAAAAAACGTGTAGTATCATATGAACAATGCTTTTAAAAAACGTCAAAAACACGTGTAGTATTATATAAAAAATGCCTTTCAAAAACTTAAAAAACAAGGAGTATTATATAAACAATGCATTTAAAAAACGCCAAAAACACGTGTAGTATCATATAAACGATGCCTTTTAAAAAACTTAAAAAAAACGTGTAGTAGGCCTATCATATAAACAATGCATTTCAAAAAACGTGTAGTATCATATGAGCAATACCTTTCAAAAACGTCAAAAACACGTGTGGTAATATATAAAAAAATGCCTTTAAAAAACGCGTGTAATATATCATATAAACAATGCCTTTAAAAACGTCAAAAAGACGTGAAGTATCATAAAAACAATGCATTTCAAAAACGTCAAAAACACGTGTAGTATAATATAAACAATCTATTTTAAAAACGTCAAAAACATGTGTAGTATCAAATAAACAATGCTTTTAAAAAAACGTCAAAAAAATGTAGTATCATATGAACAATGCCTTCCAAAAACGTAAAAAACAAGTGTATTATCATATAACCAATGCCTTTCAAATAACGTTAAACACAGGTGTATTATCGTATTAGCAATGCTTTTCAAAAACTTCAAAAACACGTGTATTATTAAATAAACAATGCCTTTCAAAAAACATCAAAAACACGTGTATTGTCATATAAACAATCCCTTTCAAAAACGTCAAAACACGTGTATTATCATATAGCAACGAGTTTAGAAAAAAACACGTGTATTATAATATAACAATGCCTTTCAAAAACACGTGTAGTACCATATAAACATAGCATTTTACAAAGGTCGTAAACGCGTGAAGTAACATATTAACAATTCATTTCTAAAACGTAAAAAAACAAGTGCAGTATTATAAAAAACAATGCATTTCAAACCTGTCAAAAACACATGTAGTGTTATATAAACAATGCCTTTAAAAAACGCCTAAAACACGTGTAGTATCATATAAACGATGCCTTTCAAAAGACGTCAAAAAAACGTGTAAACAATGCAGTTCCAAAAACGTCAAAAAAAACGTGTAGTATAATACGAACAATGCATTTCAAAAACACGTGTAGTATTATATAAAAAATATCTTTCAAAAACGAGTGTAATATCATATAAACAATGCCTTTAAAAACGTCAAAAAGACGTCTTATATCATAAAAAACAATGCATTTCAAAAACGTCAAAATCACGTGTAGTATCATATAAACAATGCATTTCAAAAAACGTCTAAAACGTGTGTAGTATCATATAAACAATGCTTTTCGAAAAACGCCCCAAAAAAGTGTAGAATAATATGAACAAAGCCTTTCAAAAACGTCAAAAATACGTAAAGTAGTATTTAAAAAATGCCTTTCAAAAACTTAAAAAACATGTGGAGTGTCATATAAACAAAGCCTTTCAAAAAGGTCAAAAACACGTGCAGTATTATATAAAAAAAATTCCTGTCAAAAACGCGTGTAATATCATATAAACAATGCCTTTAAAAACGTCAAAAAATGTCTAATATCATAAAAACAATGTGTTTCAAAAACGTCAAAAAAACAAGTAGCATATAAACAATCTATATTTAAAAAGTCAAAATCACGTGTAGTATCATATAAACAATGCATTAAAAAAAACGCCAAAAACATGTGTAGTATCATATAAACAATGCTTTTCAAAAAACGTCAAAAAAACGTGTAGTATATGAACAATGCCTTTCAAAAACGTCAAAAACACGTAAAGTATTATTTAAAAAATGCCTTTCAAAAACTTTAAAAAAACACTTGTATTATCATAAAAGTAATGGCTTTCAAAATCGTCAAAAACAAGAGAAGCATGATATAAACAACGGCTTTTAAAAACGCCAAAAACTCGTGTAGTATCATATAAACATGCCTTTCAAACACGTTAATTACACGTGCTGTATTATATTAACGATGCCTTTCAAAAACGTAAAAAAAACGTGGAGCATCATATATAAACAATGCCTTTCAAAAAAACATGTAGTATAATATAAACAATGCCATTCAAAAACGTCAAATGCATTTGTGGTATCATATAAAAAATTACTTTCAAAAACGTACAAAACACGTGGAGTATCATATGAACAATACCTTTCAAAAACGTCAAAACACGTGTAGTATAATATAAAACATACCTTTACAAAACGTATAAAACGCGTGGAGTATCATATAAAGAATGCATTTCACAAACGTCAAAAATACGTGTAGTATCAAATAAACAATACCTTTCAAAAAAAACAAAAACACGCGTAGTATCATATAAACAATGTGAGTGCAATGGGTAAATAAGAACTACTGACATAAGAACAACCACAGATCGTCGCCAACCAATCAGATGTAATAGACCTATGACACCTTCGCCTGCTACAGCCAATAGAACACACATGCTGGTGATAAAGTTTTAAAGCCGCACAAAAACCCCCACCGAAATATGAAAACAACAGATGTATTGGTGTGTAAAACAGCTGCCAAATAAGATTATCTAAACTAAGTAGTTTCAACTTCAAACAACTACAAATCGGCGTACCCGGCATAGTCGTTGACGCCATTTTAAATGATTCCCCCAAAATATATGCAGGTTTCATCCTGACACATTTTACAGACATAACACCGATAAAATCATTATTGCAAGCGGTTTCATACAGAAAGTCAAATCATGCGTAGGCACAGACAATTTCCCATCGTTATTTTGAAGAAAGTCATGAGACAAAATATCGATCAACAATAAAAACCAAACTCAACGTTGTACGAATAATATACCATTAATCAAAACTCAGTTTTGCTCATGTAACTTTTGTATTATTATTTTTTTGGGACTGTGGAAATGTAAACCTAATGTAGAACAGATATAACTTATACGTCGCACTTTAAAATATAATACAAATAAAAAAACACCGAAGAAAATAACATGGGGTGCTATTATAGGATGAGAGCTGTATGCCTATTTGAAAACAAACGAGAGCGCAGCAGCCGTCAAAGACGCGTTCTGGCCGATTAATTGGATTCAATTAATCAAGCCTACAATATATGTATGTTTATTTCTTATTCCACACATACAAGGTCAATGAAATCACGACAATTGCTCCGGCAACAATTGCTGCGCGACAATTGATCCGACGACAATTGCTCTGGCGACAATTGCTCCTGTGACATTTGCTCCGGAGACAATTGCTTCGGCGACAATTTCTCCGGCGAAGTTTGCTCCGGCGACAAGTTACGTTCCCAATATTGACCTGCTGTATTAGTCACCATAATCGGCAAAACATGTGGCTGACGACAGTCAATTCTCCGTAAGCTATTGGAGGGCCTGTTTAATATGTTTAATATTTATTTTTTTATGTTTTCTTCTCCTTAACCCACCAAGAAAACGTACAATCGGAGCAAATGTCGTCGGAGCAATTGTCGCCAAAGCAATTGTCGTCGCAGCAATTGTCGCTGAACAATTGTCCCCGGAGCAAATGTCGTTTTTCCGGAGCAATTGTCGCCGGAGCAAATGTCGCCGGAGCAAGTGTCGGGTTACCAAAGTCAACGATATGAGTTGTTGAAATTGAACTATTATAGACCCATTTAAATTAAGTTTAGCATGGGATGAGAGAATTTCTATTTCGGTTGAGATGATCTGATGAACTGAATTTACCGATAGAGCTCTGAGAGAAACGTCCTCGACTGAACGAGCCCCTTTACCTTGTGTATTCTGAAAAGGGACCGCTTAGATATCGGGAGCTCAGGGGTTTTCGGGCCTCGTGTACTTCAAGGCACGAGTATTTCACAACCCATCAAAATATCTGAGCTCGGTCTTTGTCGGCTAATGCATTTTTAATGCAAGTGATATGGACAAAAGTCTACAATATACTGATTTCCGCAGGGGGTTTTTTAAATTTGAAATGTATAACTGAGTTTTTTTTTCTGATTGCTGGATATGTGGCTAAGCCATTTACGAGTTTAATATTAAGTTTGTTGATTCGGGGACAAAATTTGACCATTTAATGTATAATCAATATCGTTTATTTGTGGGGTTCCGAAATATTAAAAAAAAATTTGCTCTTACATGCAAAAGACATAAGAATGTATAATCAATATCGTTTATTTGTGGGGTTCCGAAATATTCATTTTTTTTTTTGCTCTTACATGCAAAAGACATAAGAATGGCTAAGTATTCTTAACTTCAGATTATGTTGTGAACTTTATGCATTTATGACAAAGTTCCAGTAATTTAATGATGGTTTTAGTGTATCACGTTGGGTGACAAAGGTATCGTCTATATATCGCGAATAATGACAAACGTTGAAATTATTCATTTGATTTGATTTGCAATGTAAAGGGGT
>JAVFBY010297421.1:0-10298 GCA_034781015.1 Tonicella lineata
AGAAAAAAAATTGATAGAAAGCTTATTTGCATAATTTATGTAACTAAAAATTTGAATAATTCCGATAACTTTTTTCTAAATTGCACATCTGCATATTTAGGAGAATACAGTAGGCAAGTTTCAAAATCCTACGTTAAACAGTAACCAAGATCAAGTCCGGACAGGGATCAGACAAAAAAAAAAATTGACAGAGCGGTAATTTGCATAATTTATGCGGAAATTTGAATAATTTCTAAAACTTTTTTCTACATTGCACATCTGCATATTTAGGAGAGTACAGTTTGCAACTTTCAAAATCCTACGTTAAATAGTAACCAAGATCCAGCCCGGACAAGAATCACAAAAAAATTGATAGAAAGCTTATTTGCATAATTTATGTAAAATTTTAATAATTCCAATAACTTTTTTCTACATTGCACATCGGCATATTTAGGAGAGTACAGTATGCAAGTTTCAAAATCCTACGTTAAATAGTAACCAAGAACCAGCCCGGACAGGGATCAGACAAAAAAAAATTGACAGAGAGGTAATTTGCATAATTTATGTGGAAATTTGAATAATTCCAAAAACTTTTTTCTGCATTGTACATCTGCATATTGAGAAGAATATAGTATCCAAGTTTCAAAATCCTAAGTTGAAAAGTAACCAAGATACAGCCCGGACAAGCTTCCCGGACGGATGTACGGACATACAGACAGAAAAAGTAAAACCTATATATCTTGTAAAGATTGATTGCTTTCAAATCTTTATAGATCACTCAATTGACACCCTTTATGCTAATTTTTTGCAATATGTTATTCATTTTTTTATTATGTTTTTTTGCCCGGACGGATGTACGGACATACAGACAGAAAAAGTAAAACCTATATGCCCCCCCTCTTGTAAAGATTGATTGCTTTCAAATCTTTAAAGATCACTCAATTGACACCCTTTATGCTAATTCTTTTGCAATATGTTATTCATTTTTTTATTATGTTTTTTTGCATATTTACATAGGAAGAAGATGAGAAAAGACTGGGAAGGCCATATCTGCTTTTAAACCCTTGCTTTTGTGGAGGGAAACACTCTCATATCTCCTTCACTTTGACCAACAAAGGTGTGAGAAAAAAAGAGGAAATCATGATAGCTATCTCTGTCAATGGCTGACCAACTGTGAAAGAAAGAGCTTCTGGTTTAGTCATCAGCCCAGTGTATTTGTCGATTCCATCTCACAATTCTGAAAATGAGAAAGTGAGAGAAAAAAAAACCAAGCCTAGGACAAGAGTGGAATCTTTACAATTCCAGGATCTCTGCAATTATTTTCAATAATCTCCCGTACAATTCACCGCTGATGGAGCTGAAAGAGGAGAGGAAAACAAGAATTGAAGTTTGATCGAGAGTTTTGTGATCTCTGTCACTGGTTGTTAAGGACCTTTCTTTAGACACAGCTTTCATTTGGCGACCACACATAGAGCGAACCATCACCTAAATCATAAAGAATCTTTATCTATTTTTAGGCAGTATTTCCTGGATCTATATCCTCTTACAAAAAATAAAAGAAGCAATATGTCAGCGAGAATGGCTATATCACAAATACTCATTAAAGGCTTGAACTCTGAATGCTATCATACAAATTTATAGTTTATATTTAGAGTCTTTTCTTTTACAATTAAATACCAACAAGTTCCATTTGATTAATGTTTAAGTCATTTTGATAATGGAAATACTAGATTTATATAGAAACAATTTTGGCAATTCAGGAAATCTTTATAGCATATTGTAACCTTTAAAACCCCACTATAAACCGCTCAATGTTTTTGGCCACCTCGTACATGTAGCTTCCAGGCTAGTAGTCTCCCCCCCCCCACCCCCATTTTGGAAATAGCTCCTGCCACAGGAATAGATTAATGTATTTAAGTTAAGAAGAGGAGAGAATAGAAAAGTGGGTGGAGGCCATATCTGCAGTTGAACCCTTGTTATTATGGATGGGAAAACTCTCATATCTTCTTCACTTTGGTCAGCAATGGTGAAAAAAAAAAAGTGTAAATCTTAATGGCTGGCTGTCTCTGTCAATGAGTGAAAAAGAACTTCTGGTTTAGTCCTCAGCACATTATATTTATCAATTCCACCTCACAGTAACTTATTAGAATGAGAAAGTGAGAAAAAAAAACCACCAAGCCCAAGACAAGAGTGGAATCTTTACAATTACAGGATCTCTGCAAATTATTTTATCTCCCATACAATTGACTGCTGGTGGAAATGAATGAAGAGAGGAAATAAGAATTGAAGTTTGATGGAGAGTTTTGTGATCTCAGACGCTGGTTATTAAGGACCTTTCTTAAGACATTGCTTTCAGTTGGCACACATGCATAGAACGAACCCTCACACCACACCAAATTGTAAAGTATCTTTATTTCTTTTTTTGGCATTATTGCCCCCCAGATATGAAGGAATTGTTCGTAATAGGCCAGTGTTTTTGTCTGGTGTACTGTACAACTTTAAGTCCGTTGATGAAAACAGTAAACTGACAACAAACACAGACCAACACTTGTTGCAATACAAGTTGCAATACAATACATCCGAATAAAGCAGGCCACATGACAACTGGTCTGGTAGATGACTTGACCACAACTTTTGGACAAAATACAGATTCTAGATTTCAGAATTACAAGGGGTGGAAGAATCAGATATAAAAGCCATAAACTGAAAATTATGTCATATCTAATCAGGAGTTTCACTGGTTCACAACACAATTATATGATTGAGGTTCCCTGGGAACATGATTGCTTTCAAACGTCCCCAGTAACAGAAGAGACTATTATTTGAGTGATTTGTTGACAGCATTCTGTCTTCAAACTGAGGAGCTCTTAAGGTTTACATTTCTCTAATGGAATTGGGGAGAAAAACAAGGGGCAATTTAAGGATATTGGGGTTCAAGCTGTTGGTGCTAAATACTAACTGTTTTGGTCCGAAAAACACTTCCTCAACTTCCATCTGGATGTCTCTATGAATAATGAAATTAGAGAGATTTAAATTTTGAAGAAAACTTCTAAAATGACTGCCATAATACGACGCCCATGCCGATTGTATGCATTTTTAAATTTTGGGTTTGCACAGATGAAGACAAGCAGGTGTTATAGCAGCAAAACTTAAGGTATAAGTTCCATGTTTGATACCTCCAACAAGAAATAGTATTTTAACCAAAGATTGTTTGACTGTGGAATAGGCTAACTCATTGTTGTATCACTCTTATGATGTCATGCCAGACTAAACCACCATCTCCGCCGCAAACAACATCAAAGACCAAAAGAAGGACATCATAAACAAAGTGGCTTCCTGTTGACTCTTAGCTCCAAGAGTTTTGGGGCATCAGGAAGCTCTTGCAAACCACCAACTTTTGACAAAGAACAAGAATGTGACTCAGGGCCTTTAAGAGCCTGTCAATCATAGGAGTAAACAAGCAAAGTGTGATACCATCACACCTCTGCAGGAAGTTGTTTTACAAATTTCATGCCATGTATATTGTATTGTATAATAAAACATGATCAGTTCTAGAAGTGAACAAATGTACAATTCTGACACATCAGCTGTTAAATAAAATAAGATTGAAATTGATACATTCAGTAGTTTTGAAGACATAGGTGGAAATATACAGTGGGGTATTGAATGGTGATGCACAGTTCCATTATATTTTTGTAAAATTAAATGTGTTTGGGCTTGATATATTGAGTACATTGGAAAAGACAAATGGCCACTGAACTTTTTATTGCTCGGTCTCTTTATAACTTCATTGCCTAGCCTTCATTGCAGAAGTGCTCTTCAGTTGCTCATGGCAGCATTAACCAATTTAATAGAAGGCAAAGACTTTTCACATTTATTTTGTTATTATAATATCACTGGAAATATTGCATACATTAAAATACTCACATACCCAATCATTCATCAAACATACACTTGTTATTTAAGTTGACTTTTCCTTTAACTTAATTTTCTTGATAATAAGAACTGAATCAGTGTATACTCACTGTTAACAGAAAAGTACAATATATTCTATTGTAAAAAATCAAAATGTTGCCAATAAATAAATTCTGAACATTAAAGATTTTTTCCTTTCTAAATCATATTCTGGACATTTCTTACCAAACAAAAAATGTATATTGATTAATTGCAATGTTATTATTTTTGAAATTTAAACTTTTTCCCAATCATATATTATATTACAAAGATACTAAGATTAAAAAGAAAAAAATAAATCTGAAATTAACCTTCTATCAATTACAGATTTGTAAAAAAAAAAACTTATACATCGCATCTTACAAAAGACAAAGACAAACAAGTACAACAGAATGCTGGCATCTTATTACAGATAGCTGTGTTAAGCCAAGAAAGAAAAGCCGGTTACTTACCACATTTGGAGCTTTGTCCATTGAGATCAAGTCAATGATGCGTACAGCCAATAAGAGAGGAAAACTGTCCCTGGTGAGATAAAACCATAAATTAGAAAATAACGAGGGATCAGATTCCCTGAAGAAACACAGCCTGTTCTCTCTCCGTGCACGCCAGCCAATCTTCTGAAAAGCGATCAATGAGAAAAAGCTGTGGTGTTAGAGACACCGTCATGTCCTATACAGAGACTCATCATTACCAGAGATCTCTAACCTAGCACACACACCTTTTTATCCCCATCAACAAATTGTTTCACAAGTCGTGTAAGCCTTTATGTTTGTCAGGATTAACCACTGCATTGCCTTTATGTCTCTCGGAGTAGATCATGTGATTACGCTGTCCGTTGTGGGGAGGCATGCACCAACTGACAATCTAAAACTCCCTAGTTACCTTATCCATTGACAAAGACTTGCGGAAAACATCACTGATAGCACATCCCCGTTTCCAGAAAACTTAGAGACTATTGTAAAGCGGGTGTGTCAAGTCACTTAAAGTAAAAGAGAGGAAAGGTCGATATTGGCCAAAGTCAATAGATTCTGACAGTAAGTGAGTAAGGAACAGAGAGAGAGATAAGGCTAAGTATGTGTTACAAGTCAAGTGCTCTGTTGCCAATACAGTCTGTTAACTTACAAGAATAACCATTCTATTTTCTAAACACAGCCTAAGAGTGATATTGCTCAAGATTTTACACTCCGCTGTTTCTGAATCTCCAAACGTAATGCTGCTTGTCGGTAAGCAGACCAGTGGACAAGCCTCTTGAAATACAACACAGTCATTGATTAACATTAAACTCTGGGAGGCAGTCAACTGAAAGTCAAGCACCGTCTACGATGCAGGCTCCGGTGGTTATGAATACACATTGGCGAGTAATGTAATATGATAATCTTACATACAGTGACGGGCGATTAATATCAGGAGACAGGACAATAAAATCATTCACTCCCAGACAATACTCATATTGGATTAGATAATAACACAATTGTTTGTTCAGGTTAAGTGAGAATAGATATAGACATTTCACAAGACAGGATTTTATATTGCTCAATATAAGAAGTCAAGAAGACCATCTTATTGGATTTCAAATTACATAATGAATTGATTGATTGGGGTTTAACGTCGTACTCAGGGATATTTCACCTATATGACGGCATACGTGCCAGCACCATGGGTGGAGGAAACCACTGTTTACGTCACTGGCAAAATGAAAGATGATACAGAAAAAGGAAAACAAAGGAGCAAAAAATGTCACCACAAAAAAATCAACTTCCTGAAGCCCCTTAACTCCAAGAGCACCAGGGTCCAGTTGCTCAAAACCAAGATTAGCTCTAATGGCAGATTAAATCGCTAATCTAGGATTAGAGATGGGCCGTCAACATGGTGTGACGTTATCTAATCCAGGATAAAATTTAAAAGTGTTTTGAGCAACCGGACCCTGGGCATCAGGAAGCTCCCTCCCAACCACCTGCTACATATTGAATCAATGAATGATGGAATCTTGTGTAAATTATCAGATATTTCAGTATTGAAATACAAATGTAGTTGATTAAATAAAAGAGTCTTTTGTAATATATTGGCTCACAAATAGTATTTATCAGTTATCAATTATCAGTTCTAATTTATTAAATGCCATTTAATAAAATAAAGAAATTACTTTAAAGGACGAATTGTTACTGAAAATGTGTACAACATTTTAGCTCAGATTTATACTGTTATCATGCTATTCTGTAATAGGTTGCTATAAGTGTTCACTCAATAATTGATTGTCTTTTAAAATTCTGTGCTAGGGGATATTTCCCCTATATGACACAATAACAGTCAAATAGGTGGAATGAATCACCTTTGACGTTTCCAGCAACATCAAAGACAGGGGAAAACAACTGGACATCATAACAAAGATGCTTCCAAATGTCAGTTAGCTTTGAACACAAGGGCATCAGGCAAAAAATATTCCTCCTGGCTATAGAAAATCCCATTGGAGAAAACTAGTTTTATTTCACAACCTGCAATATATTAGGTATACCACAACAAAGGGATGTTACTCTGATTACTCGAAAGTCCAGTATGGCAAAATCAGCCGAATCGGAATGTATGTACCATTGTACGTGTACATAAGTAAAACTACCTTGTTATCACAAAACTTCACAAACCTGTAGCTACCCGGAATGTAATAAAAGCCTGGAATGTAATACTTGTTACATTCCGGGCAACACTGCTGCCCGGAATGTTATACTTATTACATTCCGGGCAGCACTGTTGCCCGGAATGTTACACTTATAACATTCCGGGCAGCAGATGTCTAATTTTGGCCCGGAATGTAATTACATTTTTTTTCACTCTACCATAGTCTAATTTTAAATTTTAGCTAAGGCACCAGTCCAAAGCTGAAAAGACAAAACGTATTTAAATAAGAGAAAATTATTCCATTTTTTATTTTTGTTAATGTAGGCCTACATGTGGTTGCTTAGTCCATGAGTTACATCGGAAGCCGCGTCGTGAGGGATGGGGGCTACGAAGGTCATTTTTTGTTCAGTGGCATTTGCTCCAGTGGCAATTGTTCTAAGACAATTTCTCCGATGATATCTGATTTAATGACGGTTTTTATTCGGAGTGCATGAGTTCAACGTCAAACACCAAGCCATACATTTAAACCTGAATAAAACTTAGTTATATAAATATATACATTTATACTTTGCATTACTTAGTCCAAATTGCTTTTTACTATGTCTAGCTTCGAGTGGTTATGCCTAAGTCACATTTGCTGCGGCGGCCGTGTGGTCTAAAATATCTACGGCCAATAGCAATTATAGGGCTACCGCAACATTCCCACGGTCACATACTGGTAGCCGCACGGCGTATTTTGAATTTGTGGAGACAGAAAATCTTCGGCTGTCGATCGAACGGCCTTTGGAATGATGACGCACGGTCGCCTTAGGGCCATGATGTCACCGTAGATCCTCTGTGGCCACAATATTTAATAAAATCACTAAAGCAAGGTCCTAGTATTTATTACATATCGGGCAGAAAATGCCTAGTTGCCGCCCGGAATGCAATAAATTTGAAGATTACACTCCGGGCAGCACTGATGCCCGGAATGTAGCAAGTATTACATTCCGGGCTGCCCGGAATGTAATAAGTATTACACTCCGGGATTTTATTACATTCCGGGCAGCTACAGTCGTGCCGCAAGGACAAACCTCGGTCAAGGAGCAAAACTTGTTGTAAGGGGTCTTACGGAAACGTCTCATTCTCTGCATGGTCGACAACAGGGCCATGGACGGTACTTATGCTGAAAATCACTTTCTATTCCATCTCAACCACGTGAACAACCTCAACCTGCACATGGACGGTCGTTAAATTCCGCCCAATTATTCACCTCAGCTTTCAACGAGGACTTGTACGTACAGTTGTACTTTAACCTCTTTACCAGTGTGTGAAAAGCCTACCGCGACGAAGGAAACAGTATTACCCGTGACGACTTCCAACGCGGTTACGCACTGTTTTACTTCGACCTGTCTGTTTTTGCACAACGACGGTGAATTAAACCCTATCCAAAAAAGGGAAACTTCGACTGGAAATGAAATAATAAAAAATCTCTTCTGAAGAAAATCAATGTCATTTGCTATGCCGAATTCATTAACGTGATTGAAGTGGACCGCAACCGTCACATCCTCTGCGACTTCAAACATAATCGACGTCATGAATACAACACGACTACAGCGTGTGCTAGCCGTGACATCCTGGACTTGGCGAGTCTTCGAAGGGGGTATTTGCCTGTAACCATAGTCCACCTTACCCTCATCCACCTGTCGGGAATATTTTAAATACGGACCCGTGTGATCGACCCGGGTCACAATGGGTCGCTGTGTTTTTCGATCCGGGTGGCCAGGGCGAGTATTTGCCTCGTACGGTTGCTACCCCTCGATCCGACCATCACAGAGTGGTTGAATGCGACAGACTTGGAATAAGCATCCCTTACAAAGTCCCATGGCCGCGGTATTCGGTCGATATCGTCTGTTCTACACCATACACCGAGGCCAAGGTGTCTCTATGGCTTGGATCGTCTCTTGATGTGAAGGCCCACCGCTTGAGAACAATGTCATAGTCTGTGGCGTCTTAGGATACCTTTTGTTATCGATAGTCCGTTTCTAAACACTAAACTAAATTTACATTGTTACCCCACCGCCTGGACCCGCCTTTACATAGACTGTTCCCGTTCGATGTTTATTGTGCACTGTTGAGATGGAAATGAAAAAAGAGTACTCACCAAAAACTAACGTGTTGTTGTGCGTGTGTGTGTGTGTATGTCTATACTAGGGTGGACATGGGTGGTGTAGGGCCTGGTGTTACATTAAATATGTAAATGCAAATTTGGAGAGACCCTTTTCGGGGAAATTATGTTGCAGGGCCGTTGGAATAACCATGGTGATGGTACATTGGTTGGCTGGGAACGTCTTCGTCACCGATGACAATGGTGGTAGTCATCTCAGGTAGTAGGCATGTGGTGTAGCCATCTCGGATAATGTGGTGATAGACCGGCTCGGGAAGGGTGGTGATTCAAGTAGTCTATCTAGCTCAGGTGATGGTTGTCGTCTGGCCGTAGTGAAGGGTCGGTGGAGGTAGGTGTGTTTAAACGTCCAAGTAGGTCGTGGACACATCATTCTCTAACACTTTCCACTTCCCTTAAAAGTGGATAAAGGCCGACTTCTGCTGACTGTAAGAGCGTATCTCGTTATCGCTGGCGAAGAGTCGCATCCCTCGGTTGCTGCGGACACCACCTTGCTTTGTCTCCAGTACAGAGGTATGTCGCCATGGTGAAGTTGTCAACTGACGCCAATACAGGTGAACTTATCGCCACCGGCTTCTGAACAATAGTATGTCCGGGAACAGAGGGGTGACATTTGCTCCCGGCTCCATTCCTCTTTGAACGAACTGGTTGTGCTTTTGTCGAAGTTGTAGTGGTCTCAACATAATAGCCCACTGCTTTGCTCTGCCTCGTAGGCGTCCCGACACTCGGGCTTGACGAGGGATTTATAACCCGGGTATGACACGGTCATGTACGCGGAGTCTTGTATAGTAAAACTACACCATACGTTGCTTGGCGTGTTGGCACATCATACCCTCAATCTGTAAGGGGAAGTTGTACTTGGTCGTTGTGTTGCTGTAGCTTATCTCAAACGTGTCATGGTCGATGACTGTCGTCTGCCGGGTGAGTTCAGTCGTTTTCAATCCGCTTCTATGTCGCAGAAATGGACCTCTGTATGATTGTCTACATTGGTGATAATTTCCTAAAAGTTTCACAGATCAGTTTTTTGGAGGAGTCCACATCGCCTGACCGGCCAGCCTCAGTCACGTAGTCTGCGAATGGTTGGAAACAGGTACTGGGTCGGTATTATGTCACCTAGTTGATTTGTTTCCCGACAAGTCCATGGTTGAGGTACAATTGAAGGAGGGGTGTGTCCAGTAAGATCTGCTTCCCCCACTTACTGCCAATTAACATCCGTCTGGGTTGCGTTAAAATACTGTCTCTCGACATAAGTTTTCATGTCGTCCCGAAAGACAATGAGATTTTCAAAATGGGTGGGCAATCATTAAAGGTGGGTTTTAGGTGGTAGGGACCGTAAAGTTTATATTCCACAAAGCCAAACAGTTGGTTTAAACATTATTTATTGAACATTTCATACACAGTAAGCTAAAAGCTTATAATGAGTATACAATTGGATTTTTTTTTTCTGATAATTTTTTAGTAAAATAATTAAATTAAATTAAGCACAAATATATGACTACAGTGCTATGTGCACAAATCCTTCCATGAGACATAATTTGATTATTAAATAAACTGCTGTTTCCTATAAGATCACATTTATTTATGTGTC
>JAVFBY010297532.1:0-10298 GCA_034781015.1 Tonicella lineata
TATACAGCAGGTTCACAGACACACTGGTCCTTAAGCAATGGTCTCGCATTGATCTTTTAACACGTACCTGTGATCTCTCATTGATCTCCAGACACCTACAGTAGGCGATTATTTACATACTCCAGAGACTTGGCGTATGGTAAATATACAGAGTGGGAAGAATGAATAAATTCCAATATTATTCACGTTCGTAATTACGGTATTTAGTAGAAAAGAATGGAGTACTGTGGGATATAAAGTACAGTGGGACAAGGGCTCTCGCGGTTTTATTTTTAGAGGCTGATTAAAAATGAAACCATGTATATGAAGCTTTTGTCTTCCTGCATCTGTTAATGTATCATCAGGTAAAATTTTATCTCACATAAAAAGTGTCGGCCCAGATTTTAACTGTTTTAGATTCTTTCTACTCTCACTAATAATGCTGCTTATATGATTAATTTCATTTATAATATGAAATACCTGTAAACTGAAAAATAGTGGAATCATCAATTTACGCCAAAATTATTTTTGGGTAGGCCTACATTGGAACTCCTTTGATGGGGTAAAGTGGGACTACTTTTCAAAGTATGTTTTGGGGGGTTTAATTTCTTTCTACAGAATCACGTCAAATGTATTGAGTTTTACACGCAGAATAGAAGTTGGTTTAGAAAATACTTATTTAAATAAAATATTCACACGCTCAAGAAAAATTAGGCTTGGACATGTTGGTACAGGACACTTGGTATTGCTTCCTGTGCTGCCTTGCATTTTTTGGCCAGTTTATATGCCTTTTCTTGTATATTGTGGTTGTGTAAACTGGCAATAATACAAAATGTCCATCTGATCCCTTATAAAAAAATACCATGGTGTAGGCCAAAATACGGTTGTAAAACCATGGTATACCATGGTTTTATACAACGGTATTTTGGCCTCATTCATTGGTAAATCCATGGTACACATGGTAATTTTTGTATTATCACAAAATAATTGTATTATTTATGATGTGATATTTGTGGGGTTATTTGCTTACACAATTTTCAAACAAAGATCATATGTTCCTGTCCACCCCATAAGCTGCCCCTCTGCACCCTCAACATTGGGTATACTGAGGCAAGAAAAGGTGCATATTGCAGAAAACTTGCCACAGGGAAACAATCATAGCGATATTTAATGTTTGGTCCCTGAGCTTTTTAACAATCATACTTTTAGAAATAGATTGTATATAGTATCCAGTATTATTAACAAAAATGTCCGAAAAGTCCCAGTGCGATTCACTCGCCCATAGATATAGGTATTTTGCTAGGTGTGACAGTCTTAAAAGATATAAATTTATATCCAAGGGAATTGAACAAACTACCAACATTTATTCGTACTATATAAGAATCAACATGGCTCTATCAATCCAAACTTATTCCACAGTGTTATAGTTTAAATACACTATTGTTAAAACACATATTATTAATAGTTTCAACAAGAACATAGTTATAAAAAAAAACATCCGAATAGTAAATTATAACATAATAAATGTATTACCGAGTTTAAAGTCATAACAAATATATATTTAATCACTTATATTACTGGGATATATCAATCCCTATACGCCACAATAATACATGTTGATTTGTTTAAATTTGTTACATGTTAATTATGCTATGTTATGTGGTGAATAAAATAAAATGAAATGATGTTTTTTTGTGTGTGTGACACTCTTAGTATTAGATAATTGCAATTAGCCAGATATGTGACAACCTAAGCTAGTATTGGTATTTAACTAGGTTTGTGACAATATAAGTAGATGTTGGTGTTTAGATCTAGGGCTATGGTAACCTCGCCATATATTGGTATTTAGCTAGGCGTTTGAAAGGCTCAGCAGATGATGGTATTTAACAGGATATCAATATCTAACGACAGTATGTTACTAAATCGGTAGAAATTGGTATAACGCGATGCATTACTTTTAGCCATCACCGGTATGACAAAGGGCAATGTGGAAGGTGATATTAATTCTAATTCTGTCCAACTGTATATTTACCATACGTCAAATCTCTGGTGTATGTAAATAATCACCTATTGTAGGTGTCTGGAGATCAATGAGAGACCACAGATACTTGTTAAAAGATCAATGCGAGACCAGTGTTTAAGGACCAGTGTGTCTGTGAACCTGCTGTATAACCCTTCAACCTGAGCTGCTGGCACGTCATCCTCTAATCTACAGTTATCCAACCCAATTAAATCTAGACTTGCAGAAGAGGATAAAAGTGATTTAGCTATAGATATTCATTGATCTCGTTTAAAGTTTCAGATGTCAAGTAATCACGTCTATGATCGATAAGCCGCGGGTAGACTGATTTCCTTCGCGCAGACACTGAAAAGACATCATAAAAATGAAATACAATTTGATTTGTATTTGCATAGCATTACGCAGCATGGGAATAACCAGATGTTTTCAGCTGCAAATGAATTGATTCAATTACAAAAATAGAAACTATATGTATGTATATAAGTTTAGATATATGTATTCAGTAAAGTATGGACAATAAAATGTTTGGAAACAAAACTCATAGATAATTGTTTCTATAAAGTTAAATACAAATTATTGAAATTATTGATGATTCTTCATTGCAGGAAAAAGCCGTATGGCTCCTGTTACAACAGATACTGTAATAAACAACATATAATGTAATAACAACCGATACTGTTATAAAATTAACCGATAATGTAGTAACAACCGATACTGTAATAACTTTTGACCGATAGTGTAATACTGGTTCTAACATGCAGATACTGTAATAATTTTTGACTGATAATGTAGCAAAAACAAATTCCAACAGAAACTGTAATAAATTTTGACTGATAATGTAGCAACAAAATTTTGCTACATTATCACTGAAAAGTTATTACAGTTTCTGTTAGAACCGTTATTACACTACTGGTCAAAAGTTATTACAGTATCGGTTGTTACAACATTATTGGTTAATTTTATTACAGTATCGGTTGTTATTACATTATATGTTGTTTATTACAGTTTCTGTCGTAACATACCTTTAAGCATCTAACTTGTATTTTTCTGCAATCATAGTTGATTTGCGTGCTGCAAGTGCCGAATAGTGGCTGATTGGCGGCCGATTCGAGGAAAGCACTCATATACGACAAATAATCGTATTTAAAAAATACATTGTTGCAGTCCGAATTAATTCTTAGCTATCTTTAAACAAAGAGTGGTTAGGCCAAATATAAAACATTAGCAAATATGACTTAAAGATCTAACACAATTGTGAGTAGTTATGCAGAGAACTGAGATCCGTACCTGTGACATGTATGCGTGTTAAGCCGTCTACTGCTCTTTCAAGAGAACTAAGATCCGGACCTATGACATGTGTGCTTTGTTATCCGCCTACTACTCTTTCACTTCAAACATCTCAAACACGGCGATATGTTAAAATAATTAAATAACACAAGCATTACATGATAACTCAGCAAAAAACAGCTATATTTGTTGAAACACCTTGTTCCAGGAACGAAGCGATTTGTCACAAACGTACGGCTTTTTAAAATGTTAATATACACTGGCATTTTAACTGGCTATTCCATTCCTGAAAATGAAAAAAAAAGTTCGTCATTTAATTTCTTAGTAATGACTAGCCGTTAGCTGGTCACGTTATCAGAGTTTTAAGGAGGTGATGTCACGTTTTGTTACCTCTTATCTTATTTCACCTACGAATATGTTTTTGACGTAGTTAAATAGATTATAAAAGCCCACTCCTTTGAACATCAAGAACATAAACTAGCCGGCCAGCTGGCTTAATACACAAGTGTGCCACAAAGTCGTTCTCAATCTACAACTATGATATCCCAGGCAGTCAATCTCTTTTTTATGGTGATTTGTTTAATAATAGCACAGGGTAAGTATTTCTTCATCCATTGGCAGGCAGGTGTCCGAATTTATCTCATGCCATCGGCAGTGAAATAACCAAAGGTTACGCCGCCAAATAAAAGTAAAAACTGAACCACAATTTCGATTGGAGCTCTTTATATTCATTCATGAAGCCCATGCACCAATCCAGTTTTATTAGAAGATTATGTGATCTTTTTAATCTTCTTCATCCTTGTTTCAACCATGTTTGAAAGTCTTTTCAACGGCGATGTGCCCAGTGAGCCTAGCGAAAGCGAAGCAAATTAATGCAATGTTCAAATTATATGTCGGGTTAATTTAGATGTGCCAAATTTGGGATAAAGAACACACAGTCTAACACAAAAAGGCTATAGCGACTGTTAGACTGACAAGTCCTACATCCTTCCAGTCGGGAATCGCATCACATGATAGCACTGTGCATTCCTTTTATCCAGTATTCCTTGCTTTCATAAATGCATTGACATTTTGTTTTGTGGAAATGCATGGTATTGAATACATTTAATGCTATACAACAACGCTTATCAAAACTAATTGCATTGCTTAAAGTTGGCTAAATTGAACAATCTAA
The DNA here is from genome assembly GCA_034781015.1 of Tonicella lineata. Taxonomy (NCBI): domain Eukaryota; kingdom Metazoa; phylum Mollusca; class Polyplacophora; order Chitonida; family Mopaliidae; genus Tonicella; species Tonicella lineata. The sequence goes on from JAVFBY010297532.1 coordinate 4,461, forward strand.
TACACAAGTAGTGTTATTACGGAAAACGATCACTTCATTTTGACTAAATATAAAGTTATCGTTTATCCAGAATTACACTCAATATATATTATGTCTATTTCTTCAGTGGAACTAAAGAACAGTATCACGGCCCAGTACGGAAATAATCGACAATCAGATGAGCTTCTCGGACTACTCGCTGGGTTAGCTATATGGGGACCTATAGCCAAAGGGGTGTTTCATAAAACTTCGTACGCAAAGTTTTAAACGTAAATTACATCACCTTATGGAAGTTTATCCTAGGATAACATCATTTATGACAAAAAATTGGCGTACGAAGTTTTATGAAACTAGTCAGTGTTCCATAGAACAGGTATCGCTGAGTTTGACCTAACTCAATTTAGCGAACAAAAGATTTGTAATAACCATGTACCAAATTTAGTCTGTGCAACAGGTGTTAAGTAACTCCATCTGATAAAGTTGTTGCCTCAAAGCATGAAGCTTTATTGTGTGAATATCACACATCCATAACCAAGAAATCCGATCATTTTGTGTACAACTTTCGGAAGGCGGAATTTTAATACATAGCTATTTTAGACTAATCTAATCTCGGTAAAAGTGTATCATATTTATATGATGTCATCCAAGCTGTGATCATCGACTGAGTACCAAAACAAACTATACCATCTCGAAAATAACCACCCTGGTTCGATAACGACAAGAAAGCTCTACTCAAGGAAAAGGGACAAGCACACAAAACTTTCAAGAAATCCAAAGAACCGAAAGACTATGAACACTTTATTCAAGACATCAAAGCATATTTAAATCTTACAATATGTTCAACATATGGAATCGGCCGTATCAAACAACTCAAAAAAATTATGGACGTTTGCACGTTCACATTCAAAGGCGGTGAACTTACCTACCACTGTTACAACATATATACCGGTAACTGCAACTAATAATCTTGAGGCTGCAGGACTATATACAAATCATTACCGAAAATGTTTGCAGCATATTAAAATCAGCAAATATACACAGAACAAGCGGCGCAGACAACATTTCCGGATATATTTTAAAGGATTGCACCGATGGACCGTGTATTCCGCTCAGTAAATTTTTAACATTTCTTTGTCTTTAGAAACATTTCCCGAACAATTCAAGCTTAAATGTTATGCCTATTTTTAAGAGGGGAGGCGGGCATGACGTTTCTAACTATAGACCTATGTCTCTTTTAACATCTTTTTACAAAATATTTGAAAAATCAACATATAATATCCTTTACGGACATGTGAAATCCAGCACCAACGTTGAGCAGTATGGCTTCAGTAAAAACAGAAGCACTGAAACAAATTTATCCTCTTATGTTGACGAGATTACAAAATCCTTCGACAAGGGAATTCAAATGGATTCTATCAATCTTAATTGTTCTAAAGCTTTTGATTCTGTACCACACGATCTGTTGTTATATAAGTTATATTTTTTTGGCTTTGTTGGGCCAATTCTGAACTGGCTGGACTAATATTTTTATAATCGAAAACAACGTGTCGTATTTAACAGTAGCGCTTCAGAATGAAACTTCCAAATGCTGTTTTATTACTTTTACAAATAAACGTTTCATAATTGAAGGGGACTATTCCATCAACCTTGTACTGCTACCTAGAGTGAACGCTCTAAAATATCTTGGTATTGTTTCATCTTCAAATTTAATATTCAAAGATCATGTAAATAAAATTGTATCTAAATCTTTTAAAATGCTTGGGTTTTTTTAAAGCGAACATACTCAACTTTTACTAACGTTTATAAAGCTATTAGAGCGGTTTACTGTTGTTATGTGATGAGTAATTATAGTACTGTTCTGTGATATGGAGCCCACATCAAACATATTTAATTGATAAATTTGAAAATGTAAAAAAAATATGTTTAGATTCCTTTGTTTTAAGTCAAAGATTGTATATAGTTCTGATAAATATTTAGAATTGTGCCATCATTTTAACTTCCTTTAACAATCCGTTGTCAAATATCGTGTTATTTTTATACCAATGTGTATACGTTCAATTGTTAACTTGCCTTATCTAAATAAATGTTCGAAAATGTTCCCTTTTACCCAGAATTCAAAAGAATTTAAATGAAATCTCTAGTCAGAACATTTTTGAATCAAATTAAATTTTTAAGAATTCCGTGATGGAATTTTTATTGTCATAAATGGAATTACGGGTTTTATTACACGCGGTATTAGACACAGTATAGTCTTTTAACCTGTCTGATCTCTCTGGCAAGTCATTTGATGAATGTATTTTGTCTTTGACACAATTATCTTTATTTCATTTTATTCGTTATTTTTGTAAAAAGTTCAAATGTAGTTTATTCTTTAGATTTTTGAAGTGTGTATATATTTTTATAAATGCAGAGAAATAAAATGTGACATATACCTCTACCGGGAATCGTATATAGTTTTGTTGTTCCATATTTCTAATGTATATTGTTTTGCATATGATTGATATTGTTATCGTGCCGATAAGCGGACCTCCGTGTCTGTTGGCCACGAATTAAATAAACTACAGTTTTTTTTATATCATCACTTCAATCTATAGGGTCTATAATGCCAGATGTAAGGCTGCATCATTTCGTTTAAATTTTTGGAATTCCCATTATTAGAACACATTAGAAGCACAACCCAAATAACTACAGTTACAGATTATTGGAATTATGTTAAAGTAATCATTTGTTATTTTATAATGGTAGGTTAGGTCATGATAGGCAGGTTGGAGCCGAAAAAGTTTAAAAGGCGAACGATTATTTATCAAATGGGAAACAACTAATACAAGTTAAGCGATAACATTTTCAATTTCGTTCAACATAACAACATCTAGATTAAGATGGGATTATGTTAAACGAAATTGAAAATGAATTAGATAATGCTAATATTGATGGAAATTTGGTTTGAGAAAAACTTTCGAATTGTTTATTAAATGCAGCTAAATCTAGCATGAAAGTCTTAATTACAACATCGGGACTAAACGAAAGGGTGTCAGGGCCATGGTCTAACCGTGAATGTGCCGAAAAACGACAGTATAACATGCAGGAAAGCAACAAAAAAAAAATAAAACAATTCGCTCTTACGTCAAATTACGTTATATGCGACAAAAAAAGTGAATATAAGAAAAGTCTGGGCAAAGCTATTAAAGCACACGTTAGAAATTGTGGACAATTATACAAAGATTAAGATTGTTGATACAAAACCATTCTGGAAATTGATAGGTAAACGTAAACAACGAAAGTCGGATATTTCTATTGAAACTTGTTACAATTATTTTAAAAATCTTAGCGAAATTCATGTTAAGCGGCATGGAATATTAAGATTTTGACCAATGCAAATGAAACTTGGGGAAAATACTGGGGTGGTGATGAGTATTTAAAGCTGAAATTCTGGCAATGATGTGCCTTTCCCATTGTAAACCAGATACAACATGCCGAGACTTAACCTTGCGAATCGAAACATTGCGATTGGCATGCACCTCCAGTTACGTGAATCGCGGTCGGAAGTCGCACGGCACTAAAACGTCAGACAGAGCACTATTTCACGTCTTTGGAGCAAGTTTCAGCGATTCCAATCTGCAAAAGACCGGTCCCGAAGTGGTAGACATCGAATAACAACTGCAGCACAATATCGCTACATCCGGGTCCTTCATTTGCATCACCAAACTACCAAAGCAACTAACACAGCTTGGCAAGTACCTGGTTTGAGAAGAGCGTCAGTTGTAAAATCCCTGTACTGTGCTTTTTCAGATTTTTTCGAAAGTTTCGTTGGAGTTCGGCAAGGGGTTAACTTATACTTTCTATTTCCATTATGATTTAGAAGTATTTTTACTCGAAAACGGATGTTAGCATATAGAAGGTATTACACAGTGAAGTGTGAATACTATAAATATTGCATGAGTGAATGGTGAAAGTACGAGACGCGAAGCGTTGAGTGATTTATCGCTTCCACCATTTCGTGCAATATAATGGTATTCATACTTCACTGTGTGATATTTTTTTTAGTATTTATATCGTCAATAAATTCGTAAATCACCATGCGTTGTCACATTTCCAATGAACATTTGGAATCGGACAAGTTCAGACTAGCATGACGTTGTTCGGAACGTGACGTCAAAAAGAATGACTTTGGAGTTGGATCGAAACGTTGCATTATAAGATATCAGAAGTTTGTTATCCATGAAGCCTTGTGTGATTTTAGTGCTTCAACTTCTAAATGCCTCTTAAACAAGTTAAAAAGAATGACGATATTCGAAACATGAAATTAATAACAAATAACAATTACTGCCGAGATGGCGGGAATGGTGACAAATATAAAAGTAGGCAAGTCACGTAATACAAATTTAACAATGGTTTACAATGACGAGTGTTAAATAACATAAAATCGTAACAAATTTGGAAAAAAGACAGCAAAAAAGTTAACTTATATATCTGATACTTTCAACTTAAAAGTATTACACATGTTACAATGAAATTAAAGAGTAAGATCATAAATATAGTATATTGCGTATACTTCAACATATTAGTAAACAACACACATATATATGGAGTCATGTTAACGAAACACATACATATTTTTTTTGGATAAATTTAGCCAATTTTTTAAGTTGAGCCACATTTGATAATTCAAACAATTCAGAATACTTTCCGATTCTGCCATGGATTATTATAATACAGTATTTTTTTTAAGGATATTCAACGCACAGAACTGAAACCTTATTACAAAATGATATTCGTCGGGTGTATTGGATGAATTTCACAATGCGCAATCCATTGGTTGAGATTTCAAATAATTAGAATAAATCTTTTCAGTAGCAGGCTAACTATTATCTATCATCTGAACTATACATATACTAATACGATCATTATATTCAAGATCAACAATGTATGTCTCCAGTTTAAGCTCATCAGGTTTTCTCATATTATAGGTAACACAAAACCTTTTGTTTGACACTTCAAAGATCCAGTTTTGCACAGCAATGTCGTTTAGACGCATATTGAATGTTGCAACCATTTTTAAGTTTGGATATCTATATAGCTCAAGTCCCTCGAGAAGAAAAATAAACAGCTACAAACAATGTCTTTAACAAATCCATTTTGACTGAAACGACCATATAATGTTTAACTTTTTTAATAATCACACATCACGTCACAGCTTATTTTTGCTTCTGGAAATCAATCGTAACCAGAAATTGATCAATTTCTTCTCTATAAAGTCTATGCTTTAGGTTCCTAGTTCGCCATATAAATGACGATATAATAGTGCAACCGGATTAGTATTACAAAAGCCCCATATACCTCACAAACAGATACTAATATTGGAGTAACAAGCTTGTGAAAAAGATCAAGCTGGATATCAACAGGTAGCACTATAGTTGTCTAGAAAGTGTAATAAACTTAAACATTGTCCGTCGAGCTTGATTTACTTGTATGGCTATACTGCTTTATTAAAGAGACCATTATAAATACCTTTTTATTCCTAAATACACATTATCACTCACAGCACCAATAATATCATTCCTGCATGTAAATGATGGATACATATATACGGGCCTTACCACGAGAAAATATAACAATTTAGTTTTGCTTGTATTGACTGTTAATTAAGAAATAAAGGTTTTTTTTTTTTTTTTTTTTTTACATAAAATCACTAAGATAACTGCAAATAAAAAGGAATTGTCCATTGCGGCTTCGCCTTATCCCAAAACAGTGGACATTTCCTCATCCCAAAACAATGGACAAATCCTTTTTATTTGCAGTTATCGCAGTGATTTTAGGTAAAAAACAAAACCTTTATTTCTATTCTAACATATCATCTAT
>JAVFBY010297643.1:0-10296 GCA_034781015.1 Tonicella lineata
GCATTTGTTGACGATTTTAGGTAAAACGGCTTTCTATTCTTTATGTAGTACGGAATTCACGGATGTGTTAGAATATAATACGACAGTCAAAGATGGAGGCGGTGACGCCATGAATTAAGAAAACGTGTAAGGCTAAAGCTTCTTAAATCTGAACCTGATTTTCGTTAAATTTAGTGTATACTGCAAACAATGAGTTAATCATTGATGATGCCTATTTTCTGAAAAAACATTGAATTGTAACGTCACCAATATGACGTGGTGCTACGTTGACGGTTTAATTTCATCACACTACATGTAGTGCTTATATGCCAATTTACTATGTTATTGAGGACAGCTAATGTGCGGTTCTTGGTCCGTAGAACGATTGTACTTGTTTATTTATCACGGATTCCGGACAACGGAGGCTTATTCCGGAAATACTGAATGTAGCTTTAGTTAGAACGACGTTTCGGTGTCAGACTGTGGGTCGTGAGTTTGGTTTTCGTACACGCCCAGCATGCAGCATTTTTTTCCGTTTCTGAACAAAAATTTCGCTTAACACGAAAGCATCCACATATTGGGAGGGGCAGTTGGCAGCCACTTGAAAAAGCCATGGTGTATCCTCCAGGCTCCACTTAAATCGTTAATAAGGACACCGTAGTCATGTATTTTTATAAATGTAGAGAAAGAAAACGTGACATGCTTCCGCCGGGGATCGAACCCGAGACCTTGGGCTAACCGGGCCAACGCTCTATTGAGCTATAGAGAACGTCGATAAAGCGAGCTCAAAGTAGTACATACTACAGCAGTAGCACGATAATCCAACCAACCCAACCTTTAATTTAAGCATTTATGTTAAGTTCCTAATAATTGACTTGTTTTACTACTGGCATTTTGCAACACTGATACAACAGCTAAACCCTAGCCACTCATCAAATAATAGGGCCAATATTAATACAAATAGCTTTGCTTGTTAACACAAAAACACTAGATGGTTTACAAATGAGGTGCCAATACGTAGTACTGTATGATATAGCTATTCTTGTTTGATGGGTTATTATATCGTGTCTTTTTCGCCTATAGGATAGCCTCGCGAAATCGCGAGACCCCCGCTAACAGCGGGTCGTCAATTAACGCGAGAGGGTCGTGAATCTCGCGACGCCACCTATATGATGGCGTGTTAGATACATCGGTGGAGGAAACGACTCACGACGTCACTGGTATAAGCATTTCGCAACAACAAGAGCCAGCACAGACTTGTAGTTTTGCGGTCTTTAGTAATGTGGTGTAAAACATGGTTAGGGTGACTAAATACATATTTTTTTATAATATGGAAGTTTCTTTGCCATAATAAGATGAATGCAAAACATAGAATCATATTTTTTTATCATAAATAAATCATTTATATTTTTACAGACCCAAGAACGCTTATCAGAAAAGTCTGGGGTGACGGACGCTGGCGAACGAACTACATTGATTCCATCTGAAACAAGTAGGCTAACTGTTATCTCCTGTGTCTGTGTCTCCTATGTCCAATAGGTCAAGAGTCCGCTGGACTATTAAACACGCATTAGTTTTAAGTTGCAATCCAAAATAATTGTTTTATGCTAGGAATATTTCATTTATTATGGTCAATGCTCCACGATGACCTGGTACGGTATCAGGAAGCCGATTTGTGGTGATATAATGTCTTTTATTTTGTCCTTGTCTGTTCCCAGGGATATCGAAGCTGGTTTCTTCTTCCCGTTGTGCTAGAAACTTGGCGCGCTGTCATATGAGTCCATTAACATTAAGTGTGGTTTAACACCCCAATCCAACAAATAAACGCTTTAATAGAACGGTGCCGTCAATCCTTTGATATGTTTGGACTTATTTGTGCCGCTCTTGATGCGGCGACATCAGTTAATCGTATGTGGCACTATGTGTCATGTCTCGTTTTCTTCTGAAATTTGACGTATAAACGCTGACAATGACGTATAAATAAAGGAACATTTAATAGATTCAGAATAAAACAAGACTAGAAAACAAACAGCCTTTGTGATATCAGTTTCTAATTAAAATTCTTGAAAGGTATTTAAATTGTGATTTTACTCCTTCTGTTTTCTTGTTTCTGTATAGGCAATGGGTACGGTTCCAGGGTTGGTAACGGAGCAGATATCAATAGCACGAACATAGACTGCAAATTAGGGAACAAGAAGCGCAGGGTATTGATAGCAAAGAGACTTGCAACATGTGTCATGGTTTTCGCAATGTTGACAGGCGGTGTTTGCGTCCGTTTATTTGTGCCTCTTCCGGTTGAAACACCAATGTCATTGAACAATAGTTCTTTGCCATTTATAAACATTACCATGCAATATTATTTATAAACATAACCATGCAATATTAAGTTATCTCGTCATAGATTGTTGTTGTTGATGTTATTTCAATGAACGCTGTGAATATATTTGTGTAATAAATACTGTTTTAGTGCAGGGGCACTACAAGCAGTTAGGGATCCAATTGATATTTTTGGCCGGATGTCAGTTTAACCCTTTATCTGGATCCAGAACCAGATTGGTCCTTACTCCCCCAATGTCACCTTTAACTATATATCAATCATGTCCAAATTATGTATTCGATAGAAGTCGTATAGCCCATCAGAATTTCGCAACCCATTCCAGCAATTATCTTAACCCCGCCAACATTGCCTTTGAGGAGAAAAGTAATATATTCGGTAAAAAATCAATCTTGAACTTGTTTTGAAGCACGTTATATTATAATAATTACAACGATATAACACACTCTTTAATATGACAAAAAAGATTTTATACGTAATATATCCCAGTAAGAAACGCCTCAAGGGTGGACAGCCCCTTCACGGTCAATTTTTTTAATTTTATTTATTATTTGAAAAGATATCTCAGATTGTTTAAATTCGGCTAACTTTTTTCATTATTCATCTTTTAATGCAGAAAGTCCAATTTTAATAATTAATTTGAGGAAAATTGTTATAAAGAGAAAACTAGTTTTAAATTAAAAAAAAAAATGTTTGATACGCTTTACTCAATTATTATGTCGCTAAAAAGCATGCCGAATGTCACGGGTGTAGCTCAATGTGGTTTCTAGAAAACGGAGTTGAAAATTAAATTTCGTTTAAAAATGAAGTGCTAGAAATCGGGCAAAACCCATCCAGATGTATGTACACTTGCAAAGAACTGAATCATAATTTTCAAACTAAAAAAATTAATGACTTTTAACTGGATTTTTTTAATATAATTTTTCACTAAAGGCAGGGAAAAAATGAGAACGTTCTTATAAAAAAGGGGAAAATTTGTCCTCCAAGGGACTGTCCACCCTTAAAGCACAAAGTGCGTTCCTGTGATTAATTAAAATTATTAAAATTTTAATGTGATTTAAAGTGTATTATTGTAATTATGTATTGTCTTCGCTATTTGACAGTAGGTTATTTTTAACGAATTTATTACAACTGTTATTGTAGCATTATGACATGAGTGCAATATCAGTTGCAATAAGCCGGGCAACAAACCATTGTCCCAATTACGTATATAAAACGAGTTAGTTGTCATCTTATACTGCCTTCCCATTAGTGCAACCAATTCCTTCATTCCTTCATTGACATCAAGATGAACTTTACTTAAACCATGTTCTCATCCACTACCAACAAATTTAATAGAATCGTAATTCATCGTGAGCGTTCCGGCAACATTTGAATCAATCAGCTTTTGGTCTGAGCCAATGTAAAACCATGGACTGTCCTCATCCTGGGGGCGCAGTTAATCACATGTTAGATATTGAAGTTGGAAGACATCGTGGTGTGCCACTTAATTTTAGGTTTTGCTCTAATTGCAACACTAATGTAATTGGCGATGGATATCATTTTATAGCGCAGTATCCTTTCTTTGCCACACTAAGACAGCAATATATCCTACCTTATTTCACAGAATCATACAGCGTATTTAGGGTAAACAGTCTTTATAAGAATGTAAAAATTATGAGTAACTTTGCAAAATTTGTCACAAAGAGCTTAAAACTAGTAAATAAAACTCCACACCCTAGGTTTTAAGTTCCCATGTATAACTATTATTGTTAACCCATCTGTTTGGCTATCATGTAAAATATGCATTTCTCTCTTGATCCAACGTAGTGTATCAGTTGAAATGTGGGGAATGCGAGTAGTCTTATATTTGGAAAAATATGCGCCATTTATCGGAAAGACTAAGAGAACATAATATTTGCGATACGAATTACAAATTTTTGGCCTTTGGACAGCAGTGTTTATCTAACAGTCACAAGTGGTTCAGATTTTAAACTCCGTATAAAAGAATCACTTCATATTGCTAAACACAAACCAGATCTCAACAACATGTTATCATCAACTCCCCTATATCTTTTTAATACAAAATCAATATTATTGTCATATTATAAGCAGATTTTTGTTAAGGCAGGAACACACGAGGCGAATTTTGTTCGCTCATTGAAGCAAATTTTATCCGCCGGCGATTCAAAATCGACGCCTATTTTGGGACACACTGGGCGTATTTTTCCGTCGATGAAGCGAATTTATCTAACATGTCAGAAACAAGCGAATTTTATTCGCTTGTAAGATACGCCGCCACCGGTAGGGACACACGGAGCGAATTTCAAAGCGAATAAAATTCGCCCAATGTGTCCCTGCCTTTAATGATCTACTAATTACTTATATATGTATTTGTCTGTATATTTGATATGAATTTCTGCGAATGATATATGTTTGTATTTGTTATCTATGTATTGTTTTTAATATGCCACTGATTGTCATTACCTATCGTAAAATTCATGTAAGCCGTCCTCTGTGAACTGTATCTGTCATTTTCTATCCAGCTTGCTTCTTTTCATGTATATACCCTTTAGTCCTTTCTTTGTAATTTTCAATGCTTTATATGTCTGTCTATAGTCTACATTGTCTTTGCTCAACCTTGTCTTGTGTATATAAACGTGTAAAGCAGGTTAAAACCTTCAGTAGCATATACCTGATGATGGAGTAAGTTCTCTCCGAAGGCTTGTATATGTACAAAATAATATATGTTTGATTAGTTTTATCAAACCTCTCCGTACCCGGATTAACATATTGATTTTTTTCACTGATAAAAGTGACATTTCATTGTATAGTTAACACTTTTGGAATATCACTTTAGCCCTTGACAGAACAAGTTTTTGTAAGTCGTGTGTTCTTTCCGTCTGGCAGTTTAAACAAACAGATGACAGAGAATCCAATTCAAAACAGAATCAATTCAATTCAATTCAATTCAAGTTTTATTTACCATGTATCAACAAATAAAGAAGTACAAAAACAAAAATTACATATTTAATACACAAAGTAATAACATACTTAACAAAATATATGGCGCACATAGGATTATATATTCCCTCTAATAACAAAACAACATATATGGCGCTGGTTATAAGACGTGTGAATACTTTAAAGACGTATTTATGATCAGCATCATCTGTGTTGTTATATTATGTTAATCATTTTAAAAGTATTTTTCCAACAGAGTTGCACTCTGTTTTACCCATCCACTGCACAAAATCCCTGAAGTATAACCTGTTCGTAAATAACGAAAAAACTGTTACTTCTCCTGTGATGGATTTGCAGATAATGTGAAGCGTAGTGGATTATATGGACCAATGCGTCTGCAATCAAATATACCGTATAGCCCTTTCCCGGAACTGAGTGATCTTTTTCCGACCAATCGCATTGCACTTCCGAGTAGCACTCGGGCAAGGTTAAACTATGCTTGGAGATGTTTGTTTTTTGTGATTGTTTTTTTTTTACGTCGTACTCGTTTGGTATTTTGCTTATATGACGACGGATTCTCCACTTTCTTCACTGCACTACTTAATATGGTGAGAGAAAACAAACGTTAGGAAACCCCTGGAAACAAACCCACCCCCATTGATATACAGAGTCACCTCGAATGTCGAATGGATAAGCTTTATTCAACTCTGGCCATAGACGTGGTAAAAGAGCAGCTGAACATTTAACACAATATAAATCAAATGGCAGTTATTTGCATACATAGTTTAACATATTTTCACAGTTTTCGTTGTGTTACATAATTATTACTTTGAAATAAATTACGTATTTTAAACATAGATAAAAAACGAGTTTTGTGTTCTTTAAAGTATCTACATATGGTAAGATAGCAAAACTCATCTCCAATATGCTTACCACACAATTGACATATACGCTGGTTTCTGGGAGAGTTTGACCATCGACCAGTTTCTACAGGTAAGTGGTGATTAAATGTTAGAAATTTTAACAGCCATTTTGCCTCGTCAAAGGGCAATTGATGAAGATAAAGTCGGTTTTAAATTCTAGTATACCTCACAGGTATATTAGGGCGTCTTGAACCCGTGCGGTATATCAAAAGAGGATGAACAGTCAGACGCGCTAACCACCAAAAGACTTAAAAAAACAAAGATAACTATAGTAGATCACAGAAGGGCGTTAGCAATTCAGGGAGTCAAATCACTTTCGAGAAGGGGCTACATGGACATCAGAACAAATCGACCTAAGGACAACTTCAAGACATACTAAATCACGTTGGTTTGTTTGTATAGTTGACCAATTATAAACCTCGGTAATAACGATATTGTTACTACGGTCTTGCTGGACCCCTTTGGCTCAAAATGGACGAATTTTTTTTTCTCCATAAAATAAAAGTCTATTTTTTTAAAATTAATGCTGGCGAAAAAATTATATCGAAATTCTTATAAGAAATAGTTCAATTTAAGACTACAATGTAGTTTTTCTATGAGTAAATTTTGGTTGTTGAACAGGTGTTAAGGATTAAAGGGATTATCTGGGGTAATGCTTCCCCGCTGAGGAACTGGTTAACTGTTATACAATAGCCCTTAAACTTTAATTGGCCTTTTATGGCATTTCATTTTTTTGGCACATTCTACATTTTGAAAGCCTATTTCTCGAAAACCGATCATCGTAGAAACATCATAATTGTTGCATTGTAAAGAGCACATTAGGTGCTAAAAAAACATCGTATAAGTTCGTCCTACGTGTTTTTAAATATGCTCTGAAAGATGTTTTTGCGATTTACAAAAGCTTTTATAGACTAAAATGTCTACTGCAATTGTTCTAAAAAATTTTTTAAAAAAAATGAGGCATCGTTTTTAAGTTCAAGGTGTATTCTATGATACTAACTAATTTATTTGGTGATATACATATTGAACTCCGAGAAATACATATATATAGTCCTGGGAATATAAGCTTTTCAAAAATATATACATGTATATGCTTCCGATTGTAAAAGTAAAAGTAAACCATTAACTGCTGTGTGATTTTCAAAATGTTTCATTAACAAATTCGCATTAGTTATAGATATATAAGGCTTTAAAAATCAGGTGACGTAACAAGGGAATTTTAATCCCAATACTAATATCATGACGCCCGTGACGTCACCAGGGGAAAGTTGGATAAAAAGAACGTTAAATTAGGCACTTTACAAGACTCGGACAAATATGGAACTTTTTTTTAAAAGGTAGCTTGTCATGCTATATTTATAAATTTAGCCCTTTAAGCCAAACTTAAAATCCACTTGGGAGACCCTTTCAGGGAAGTGTATTAAACTTAGTGACTGTTTGAGCCTTAGTCTAAATGTCTAAAACTACTTAAAACTGGAACTATACGAGGATCTCATTTCTTTACTTGTTTAAACCCTTATCCAATGGCATAACATTGCTGATAAAATGAATGATGAAGTTTTAACATTAAATCCACGGTATCACTTATAAGTATCTGAGGTTGATGTGAAAAAACTACTAAAACTGCTAAATAACGTATACTACTGTGGATAACATGCACAACAATCCCCCAATGACACACTGCATTGCTCCACGGCTTCATTAATTACGACGAAACTCATCGGACAGAAAATACATTGAAGCACTTTGATGTGTCAAAATGTGATTTATTTTGAATAAACGTAAATTAAGACGGAAACCAGTTGTTAAAAAATATCTCTTAGAGACCACAAACCAGCACAAAAGTCAAAACAATGGAGTTTTTTTTCCAGGACGCTTCTAGCTATCCAGAAACCATCGATGATTGATTCACCTGTTATTCAACATAAACCCTTTGCTATAAACATTTTTTTACTGCATGATTCTCGTCTCAGTCAAGAACAGAACCTTACTTCCACGAAGAAACATTTCATTCCGAATGTAAATCAATAAAACGTTTCTTGCTAAAATGTTTCTATGGATTTCATTTCGTCAAATTATTCCTCAAACACAGACTGAGCAGGCAATTTGGTAAGAGTTAGTCAATACATAACACACATTCAAAGTCCTGCGGCCTCCATGCTCGATGGTTAGGCACTGTAAATCTGGCCCATCGCGTCTCTGACGTTGCTCAACAAGTCAAATTAAAATCGGGCTGAATTCGGCACGTACACTGGAGAATACTGACGTACGATTTCGAGCTAAAACTTCACGCAACTTACTGAATAAATTGATTAATTGAGCTATCAGTGATGCTCACTGATAGATGTTGTTGTACTAAATGTCAAACAAAGACAGAAGTTCTCCGGCCTTTGTTCTCGGACATACAGGTATCTATGACACCGTTAGGGTTTCGGTAATGGTGATCTCGGTATATTAGTTTTTGTAATAGCGCTGTCTTTATGGAATCTTAACTTTAGTTAGGCTTAATTTATTTTAACTAAAATGACATTAATTTATCAATTAAAAAAGTACTGCATATATGTATTACAAGAAACAGAGAAAAGCCCTCTAAACACAACTATACTGTTGTTTCATTGGTTCATAATCTCAATGCAATAAAAATTAACGTCATTTTGTAACCATCAAAGTGCCATCTAGCTTTTCAACGCAGGCGGTTATATATACTGCCGAAGGTTCTTAATCAAACGAAATAACGTAAGTCTTTTTAACCTCTGTGCATCATGTTAATTTATTAGAATGACTTCCTTAGTCACGATTTCTTTAATAATGATTTACTATATAACTCGTTCTGCTAATCTGCTGGATTTTAGTCATAAGAAACTGACAATTTAAAATGTTAATTTAACGGCAATAAAACTTAAAAATAAAGCGAATGTGAGTTGATTGTCCATAATCAACCACATTGACAAAATAGTGTCCTTAAGAAGTGTGTGGAAATTCAGTATCTTGTTAGAGCTTCAAAAATCTTAGAATTGTCTGGTCGACTTGTAAGCCATATATATACATGAATCTGGTGTCGATTGATTAAATGGGCAACAGTTTACTAAATATCTATCCAAATCTCAACAAATACCATTTATGTCACTCAATATACAATAACCAACCAATACTATGCAGGATTTTCGGAAGGATTTGAGCAAAATTGATGAATACAATTTAATGCTTTGAGGCATGTGGAAAAAACTGTCTATCGTATCCTACAATTAAATGTTTGATGTGATGTTTAAGGAAACAAGATAATAAACAGATTCCATGCACTGACGGAATCCTTTTTGGAAACTGCATGCTTTATACGGCCTTTATTTTTAGACTGTTTTTGTTTTGTTTATGTGTTGCCTCTTTAATATATATTATACAGGTTGCGTTGACAGAAAAAAAACAACATAACTACTAACGAGGATTTGAAGATGTTTGGGTTTCTGCATGGAATAACGTGGACCTCACAAAATGAGCTTTAATTCCGCCGAGTTAATACGTACATCAACAGGGAGTAAGTAGTCAACCGAGATCAACCAATTTGTGGAAAGTTGCTAATATACAAATACCAACGGATGTATAAAATGGTCGTAAACTAAACGCCAAATCATTCGTGAACCATAAACAATTAATTGGCTGTACATGACCCTATTATGGAGAGTGTTGATTAACACGGACGTCAGTTTAGAAATATGGTCTTTGTCAAAGGTAATTAAGACAAGCTAGTATTAAACAGTACTAAACAGCATTTTCACCTATATTGTAATTAGTTGAACCTTACCGATAAAGGTAGCCTAGAACATTCGATATTAGCTGCATACAACTAAAGCCATTTTCATATATCATGGCAGCTTAATCGTTAACATGCACCACAATAGGTGCATTTGCGAAACCAAACTGGATCGTTATATTGCACTGATAACGCGGATATCAAAACATTGAAGCTTTCTTGATCCTCCTTTCTCTGCATTTATATATATACAAATATATATATATATATTTTTATAAATGCAGAGAAAGAAAATGTGACATGCCTCCACCGGGGATCGAACCCAAGACCGTTGGGTTACCTGGCCAACATATATATATATTTGTTTA
>JAVFBY010297754.1:0-17037 GCA_034781015.1 Tonicella lineata
CAACCCCGCGAAATGAATTTTAGGTAAATCCGCGAAAGTTTACACCCGCGAAAGTAAAGGCATCTACAGTATTTGATAACTGTTTGCTTGCTGTATCAAACAGGCAAGATTTATCCTTTCAAAGTTTTATTAATCTTTCATCATCCTCATTTCTGATGAATCGCATGATCTGTTTTGTTTTGATCGATCGCAAGCCATTTTGCGAAAAAGTAGAACATTCTTAACTTGCTTGCGATCCAATGCAACCAATTATATCCAGATGCAAGAGCTAACAGGTTGACATCGATCTGGCGATAGGCGTGAAATCAGATGCAGTCAGTTGCACCGAGATGCTGTGGGTGAGATCACCATACGGTCAGCATGTATACTTGGAATTTGGCTGTACTGTATATCCCAGAGGTGTAACTTGACACTTGCCAGCTTGCCCGGGGCAACCAAGTCAGCCAAGGCAAGCTTATCTCATATATTTGTTGCCCTGTTTTGCAACTGAAAATTTAATTTCTCTCATTAATTCATCACATTTCTTGGGGTTCATATTCTCTATTTGTATTTCTGTTTTATAGAAGAATATTTAGTCAAAAACATTGAACCTCGTTGTAATACAGTTAACTTTTATTTTAAAAAAAAATTCAAGTGTTTTTAATTTTTTTTTGTTTTGTTTTTTATCTGTTGTATCTGCTTACAATGTGTCATAAAAAGTAAAGAAGTTAAGTTACAACACCACTGTATCGATATATTTTTTATGATGGATTCAGACCAGTGCACCATTATGAAATTCCAAACATGTGAAATATCACCCAATTTATAAAATATGTTCCCTTCAATAATATTATATTGGCATGAAAAAAAAAAAAACAGAGCCTACATGTACTTCAATATTTTTCCTGATTTTTGTTATAGCCACATTTATATAAAAAGTAAAAAACTTAACACAACCATAAGTTATAGTACATGTTCTAATTTGTTAAAATTAGAATAAAAAAATGTCAAACTTGGGGAAAGGATGTTTGACAATTGCTTAGTTTAGCTGAGTTTTAGCTGATGTTCAAATTTTTTACAACCAAAAGTCAGTTATTTTTTGTAAGAGGATATGAAGTAATCTATTTACATGGAATATATTTTACAAATGTAGAGAAAAAAAATGTTGAAGTTACATGGTAACTAAACGTATATACCACATTCTAAATCCGTCATGTAAGTTAAATGTTAACAAAAAAATATGGAATAAAAAAAATTCTGTTAAGCGATGAAAAAAATGTCTAATACATTAAACTGAAAAGTCAATATATACAAAACAGACAGAAATATACATGTAGTAGAAAAATAATTGCATCAATAACAAATGAAGCGAATAAAGGGTGAAGCGATACCATGCAGCAAGAGATGCTGTATGTTCAATACTTATTGTGTTAAGAGTGATTATAGAGTATAGAAGAATTGCCACCATCATGACCATGCTAGGGTTATTAAATATAGAGTCCATGTTTTAGTCATGCATGTCAATTGTCCTGCACCATGTTATGAAGTCTATCACCATATACATTCATTTCCCCAAAAATATATACCACATCTTAAAGAGAGATCATTAAAAAAAAACTTGTCAAGTTTTTTAAACAAATTTTCAGTGATGTTTATGAGTTGTGCTCGGCCAATTGCATGAACTATTTTATCAACAAAAAACGAAAATCATTATTATCCAAATTAACAGATAATTAATTTTTGTAAATTTGATATACATAAGACGTATTAACCTTTTTTCTTTTGCCAATCCAAAAAACAGAGAGTTAAAAAAATTGCAAGGCTTTAAACCAACACAGGATCAAATATATTCAGAAACTTTTGTTTCTGTTTTGTATTGGAGTTTATTGCGCATTGACAAACTTTTAAAGAAAAGCAATACAAATTTATATCCAAAAATATGATGTAACTGGCAGAATTTTGAGACATTTACATTTAATTTCCACCAGAAAATAAAGTAATATTTTAAAATAAAGTGAAATATTGAATCACTAGGTATAATTATCTCCAGTTTACATGCATTTACTGCATTTTTTTACTGCAAAATATATGACCGAGCAAGGTTTAAGTAATGGTTTCTTTTATAATGATCTCTCATATTCTTGTCTTCTGCCACCTACAATATCTTAAAGTCTAGCCCTACAAGCGTAACCACCAGGAAACATGCATTAGAATAGAGTCAATAAGGAGGCCAATGCACCTGTTGTCTGTGTCGCTGATTAAGGGCTGCCAAGTCTGCTGTGTGCTGTTCACGGATACGCAACTCATCCACAGAGTGACTCACGTTCATCTGGTGTCTCAGAATGTCTATAGCGTCTCTATGCTTCTCTTCTATGTCCTCGCGCACTTTGTTCATGTGACGTAATCGCCCACCTTCGGCATGAGACGCAGAGCTGCCACTGCTGGCAACAGACAGGGAGGTTAGAGATGCAGATAATCTGGGTGACGACAAACCAGATAACAAACTTGCCGAGTTCTGGCGTGCTTCATAGCGTCTGATCGCCAAATCTTTTTCTTTTAGTTCACGTAAAAGATTACTTTTTTCTAATTCTAATGCAGCTTCTCTTTCACGAAGTTTAGTTTCGATTTCGTACAGTTCTTCCTCAAGCATTCGCTTTTGGCGCATTAATTGTTTCTCTGTTTTGTCTTTTTGATATAGTTTCTCTTCCAAGAATCTCTGCTCTTGGGTTGTTCTTTCTAGTTCTAATTTAAGTTCAAGCATTTCCGATTCTAGAATATTCTTGTCTATCATTTTTTCTGCCAAGATTTCTTTTTCCATCCTTAGATTTTCTTCCAGGACAGTTTTCTCCCCAATGATCTGAGCCAGTAGCTTTTCTCCGTCAAGCTTTTCGTCTAATTTACTGAGGAGCTCATTCCGATGATCTTTCAGCATTGCAAACTGCTGACCAAACACATCATGAAAATCATTTGAAGCCGACTTTCCACTCTCTAAGGATTCTCGTAGATGATAGACAAGAGTTTCTTGTTTCTTTACACGATGAATCCATTCTTCGTTCTCATGGCGCAAAAATTTGATCGTCTGGTTTGCCAGAACTAGCTTTTGTTTTAGACTTGTCACATTTGTATCGGCAACAGAGTCAAATGAACTTTCCCTGGAATCAATTCTGGCTGCAATGAGTTCTTTATTTTCTTGTTCTCTTTCTAGGGCCTCTTGGAGAAGAGCTTTCTCTCTTACATAAATATCTTGCGTTTCTTTCATTTCTTTGCTTAAGTCTGCTAATTGGTCAGTGAGATTTCCAGATGGTACAGCACTAGGAGAAAACAAATCTTCCTCAAATCCTTTGTCTGTTTCACTGGTACTTCCCTCCTCAAAAACAGATGGGAAGGATGAAGATTCTCTGGCTGGGGAAGGACTACTGCTGATCTCTCGATTTGTTACCATCATAGGATAACGCACAGCCGTCTTTTCTCTAAACCTAGCATCAACTAAATTCTCTACACTGCCATCTGAAGGACTAGTTACAGTAGATGATGATTCTACCATAGAAGAACTTTCCCTAACAAGCCTGTGGCAGGCAGCATTGTCAAGGCTTTCTGAACTACTTCTCCATCGGTGGGCATTGGCATACTTATCTTTTTCATTATCCCATACCCAACTGGTAACTCTCTCCCTGTTAAGTTTTTCACCGGAATCAGCAGAGTGCAGTTTTGCTAAGTCTTCCTCAAGTTTGGAAACTTTAGCCTTCAACAACATCTTCTCCATTTCAAGCTGGTAAAATCTCTCCTGTGTTGTCAACCCACCTTCTTCGTCAGACCACAAGCATCCGGAATCCATTTCAGTGGAAGCATTAGTAAAAGAAACAAACAAGGTCTCAGTGGACACGTCTTGCTTTTGTAAGTTACCAGGAGTCAATGCTGTGACAAACATTTGATCACAAAGGGATGAAACATCATCCAAACTATCAGGACTTTGTTCACCTTCACTTGACTTCGACTTGGCATAGTCAGCATCCAGGCTGTCCAAACTTTGTCTAGCAGCATTGTCCCATGCAGCATCACATCCAGGCTCCTCCAAAATTCTAAGTTCCACAGGTTCATTTTTAGAGCCATCTTTGGCATCAGACTGCTTGGTTTCCAAGCTATCAATAGATCTAATGTCTTCTTCATTGTTTTGATGATGTTGAAAGTCCCTTGGTATTGTCTGAGTCTCTTTTTGATTTGAGTGAGAAATAAATGAACGCAAAGTATCGTTCTCATCATCAAGTCTTCTGACTTCTTCAAAAAGATCACTCTGCATTGCTTCCTGTTGTGTCACTTCTTCAGTAAATATAACATTGCTGTTTCTCATCGTCTGAATTTGATCCTTCAAATCAGCTATCACAGATTCATACCGACAACACTTCTGTGACAATTCAGCTGCTTTTTGAATCAACACATTTTGGTTTTCTGCAACACTTAATACTGGTTCTGAAAAAGCGGTTTCAAATGATCTTGCAGAAGGCTGTTTATCGTCAGTACAATCAACATTATTAACAATCTGTGGTGCACCTCTCTTCCCTAAGGCCTCTGTCATTGATTCTAATTCCTGCTCTAAATTCTTTTTGTACAAATTAATCGTTTCTAGATCAAGAGCCAAAGTATGACATTTTTGTTGAAGTTCAGATTTTTCCAGACTGAATAACTCTCTTTGTTCTTTTATTGTATGCTCAAGAGTTTCTCGTTCTATTTCTAACTGGAGTAAACGTTCAGCCATGTCAGCATCACCCATATTCTCAACACATTTTCCTTTAATTGGAGACAGTTTTATAACTGCCTCTTCTAGATTGTTGGCTTTGACCAGTAGCTGATCATGCTCAGACTGTAAGGTGTTGAATTTGCTTTCTAAATCAAACTCTAAACTATCATCATCTCTGGAATGGTTGAAATTATTTTCAACATGCACTGCACCAGTCTCTGAATAAACTGATGAACTTGTCAACTTTTCTAATTCACTGAGTCTTTCAGAATTCATTAAAGCATTTTCTAACTCAAAGGAATCATGTTCTGGTTGCCATTCACTGGTCGTCTCACTGAAAAGTGGCTCAAGACAATAATCCATTTCAGGCTCTAAATGAAGAGGCATCGTCACATTTGAGTCTCTAGGAGATTGTGTGTCTGTGTTAGAAATGTCATCCTCTATAATTGAAGGAGAAACGCCAATAAGGTCCAAAACATCTTCCAAATCTTTTTGTCGTCTAATCGCTTCATTCAGCTGTTGAATCAGTGCATCCCTGGCCTCACCCAATTCCTGTAGGGACAAAAAACCCAATCCACCTTTGAGCCCGATGCTATCTAACAGATTGATTACATAATGACATCATCAGTTAAAGATTATTGCCTTGGTGTATTGAAGGAGTATTAAAGATATTTACTTCTATGACCATGAGTTACAGAAGATAAGATGCCAATTTGAGGAGAAACCAAAAGAGAGAAAAAAACAACAACCTGCAATCGCAGTTGATTTAGAGAAACAAAGGAGTTAGAATGGAAGCCCAATAAAATCTTATTGACAGTTTTGAAACCATTTTCTATTTATTCAATGGTTAACCTTTTGGAAAAGTAATGTGTTAGCTTCAAGGAAGTACATGTAAAGTACCTTTGTTTATGAGCTATGGCTCGGTATCACAGTGCTTGGTTTATTTGCTTTACTTGGTACTTCGCCCAGGGATTCACACACATTGGTTTAATGAATCACTAATCTGCTTGTAAAATTCAGTTAAAACTCAATTTAACAGCTAACAAATGTCAAAGACACTGATAGGGAGCAATTTTTTTTAGAGAAAATTGCCAAAACTATTCACTAACTATTTGTTTACTCATTTTAACCAAAAAATTCCCCGCATCCATTTCCATATGACAAGTCTGTTTTAAAGTTGGGCAACACAAAATAATTACAAAATATTATCTCAACTATACTGAACATGTGGACTATGGAACACAACAACAACCTTTAAACCTGATGACATCATTATGCTAGGTGATTATTTATTTCATCTGCTTTTATGCAAACATAAATACAAACATGCCAACTATCACATAATCAACCTACAGAATTAGATCAATGGTAGGTATTAAATCATTCATAATAAGCGAAGTTATAATAAGAGAAAACAACATTTACTAACTTCAAAATCTGGTCAGAACTATTGAAGAGGCCAGTGATAATGTTATTGTTAGGAAAAAAAACCTAACCCTCTTATCTTTCTTCGGTAATTTTTTTAGCTAACTGAATGTTTCTGAATTTCAGATTTCCCGCATTGCCTCAATATAACTGCATGCTTTAAATGGAGTAAAGGTTTCTAGAAATTAAATTTGAAATTAAATACATTGATCTAACACTGTTTAAATGTGTTCTTATCTATCCAGTAACCATATTCCCAAATAAAGATACATTTGTCTGATTTCTTTCACAGATTCCATAACCCAATAAGCAATGTTCTGTCTGGAGAGATTTACATCAACACAACACAGACATCAGGAATACATTAGGAATAGAACATGTAAATGATGTATTAGAAAAAGAAAAATAGCTGAAATCCATGTGATTGACTGATTTCATTTTGTAATATTTAAAACAAAAGCTATTAAATGGGTCTACAATAGCAACAACATAAAAAGCTTCAGGGTGACAAGTTTCACTGCTTTAATGCTAAATACTGAATATGATCAGGGTATCAACTTTTTTAAAAAAAATCAAGCAAAATATATTTGTGATAAATTGTGTTCGTTTCAATGGAATCATCTATTGCATATTAACATGCATTATTCTTTACAAAAAAAAATCAGGACAATCAAAGGGCACAAAATAGGGTGTCACAACAAATTTCCTGATGCCTCCGATCTCTGAATACCCGGGCACAGGAAGCTCCTACCAACCACCCGCTATATTAGTAGAAGCAGAATGTAAACCTTAATGGCAACTAAATACAATGTACAGTGAAACCTGGATAGGGTAACCTCGAAGACATCTTAGCTCCTTGGTAAAGATTTGCACTAATTTATATTTCAAAAATTGAAATTAACAAAGTTGAAAGAAAGAACAAATTAATTCAGCCTGAGTGGCACTTAGGCAATGGTTTGGTTGGTTTACTCAGGTTTCACTATATGCATTTACATTGATTGATAAATGAAGGGGCTAATATTAAGCCACAAAGAGACAACACATAAGAAACAACGGACTCACCTGATTTTCAAGTTGAAGCTTCTCATGTTCTGAGTTGTTTTCCACAAGGTGTTGGGGCATCATATGCTGCTGGAGTTTTTCATCGCAGGATCTCTGAATCTCTAGTCTGGCTTTCCGTAGTTCATCCACAAACTCTCGCTCCTTATCAACTTTGTATGCCTCAACTTTCTGGGTATATTCCATATTTTTTTCTTTCTCCAACATGTCTTTAGCCATTCTGAAGTCGTACTCCCATTCTATCCTCATACGCTGCATGTCAATAGCATGCTGATCAAGGATAAAGTCCTCCTTTGTTTTTAGCTCATCTTCAAATTTGGCAGCTAAAGATTTGAGTTTTTGTTCATACTCTTCCTCAGTGTATGTTATGCCACTGCTGCATTTTTGTGGCTCAGAATCTTGAAGCATGGCTTTGTACTGTGCCTGAATTTCTGCATCTTCTTCTTGAATGCTCTCAGTTAGGGACATTTTGTCATCGGCCTCAATTGACGCTTGTTTTTCTTCCGACATCAGCACCCTCATGTCTGTTTCAGAGTAGCCAGTCTCTGACAATTTCAAAGTCTGTAACTGTTCTTCCTCAGTGTCTGTGTTTTCTTCTTCTGACTCTAAGTCTTCCACTTCTGTGGATGTTTGAGAACTATCATCTTCCGGGATAATTCCAAATTTAGCTGCAGTCTCAGCTAGGTTCTGATAATGATCTTGCAGCTTACGATTCTCTTTGGTTAAAGTCTTTACCTGCATTTCGACTGTTTCTAGTTCATCCCTAGTGTACTGTTCTTTGAGAATTTTCTCTTCAAGTTCACATCTCAGGGACTCTACATCTGATTGGTATTCTGAGAGTAACTTTTGATATTGGTCCTCTGTTGCTGTATTCTCTTCTTTGAATTTATCTCTTTCCGCTTTAAGATCTTTCATTTCGTCATCAGCTTGACTAGATTCCAATTTTTCTGTCTGCACATATTCATCCAAATATTCAGGAGGTATTGGTCTTGCTTCTTGACTACCTTGATAATCTGCAGTATCTGCTTTCTCCAATTCCTTACAACCATCTTTCAGCACATAGTTTTCCTTCTTTACTGCTTCTAGTTCTTCCTGCAAATTGTTTATCTCATCTTTGAAAATCTGAATACTGTGGTTAAAGTCTATTTTAGTTTTGTCTTTCTGTTCATGTAACACCTGTATCTCCTGTGATAACACAGCGTTGCTTTCTCTTAGGGTCTCACCACATGCATTTGAGTCTTCTAGGCGGCGTTTCAAGCTCTCAAGGTCATCTTTAAAGGCTTCCTGATTATGAACAGCATCTGTTGGAGATCCGCAACTTTCTTTAGATAATGATTGAATTTCTTCGGACAGTTGATTATTGTTATCTCTTAATGTTATTATATGAGAATCTGCATCTGATAATTGTTGCTTCAAATTACTTACTTCAGTCCTTAACGACACATTAGAGTCTGTGCCGGTTGTACCTTTTGAGGATTGTAATTTCTCAAGTTCTTCACACAATTGTAATTTGTCATCTCGCATGGATTCGATAAAGGAGTCGGCATCATTCAAACTTTGTGACAACTCCTTAATCTCATCTTTGAGGTTTTCAATTTCTTTATTAGCTCTTTCTTGTTTCAAATGCTCACTTTTAATAGATTCCAATTCTATGATCAACTCTTTTTTGTCTTGTCTCAATGTTTCAGCCGTTGTGCTCAACATGCTGATTTGCGTCTCCAAAGATGAAATCTGATCTTCAAAGAACTTGCCTCTGTTGATGGCAGATTCTAGATGTTGATTAAGATATTGATTGTCAGAATTTAGCCTTTCCTTTTCCTCTTTCAGTGACCGCAATTGCTTTTCTGCATTTGAAAGATCCTGGACCAACTCTTCTGATTTCTTTGATGCTTTTTCCTTTGCTTGAGTTGATTTACTTTCTAACTCAACAAGCTCATTTGACTGTTTTTCAAACTCCTGCTGTATGTTCTCCAGCACAACTTCATGCTGTGATCTAGTAAATTCAAGTTCGTTCATCAAACTCTGGGACTTGGAACTCAACTTCTGATTTTCATTCTTCAAGAAGTGAAGTTCTTCCACACGGTCATCAAGATGATCTAATTGTTTTATTAAATTGTCTTGTTTCTGCTTTTCTTCCAACAAGGCAGACTGCACTTTTTCCAATTCAGTTTCTAAAGATTGAATCTGAGAGTTTGCTTCCTCTTTTGAAGATTTTATTTCAGACTGAACTTGTTCTAATTCAGTTTCTAAAGATTGAGTCTGAACATTTGCTTCCGCTTTTGAAGATTTTATTTCAGACTGAGCTTGTTCCAATTCAGTTTCTAAAGATGAAATCTGAGCATTTGCTTCCTCTTTTGAGGACTTCATTTCAGACTGCACTTTTTCCAATTCAGTTTCTAAAGATTGAATCTGAGAGTTTGCTTCCTCTTTAGAAGATTGTATTTCAGACTGAACTTGTTCTAATTCAGTTTCTAAAGATTGAGTCTGAGCGTTTGCTTCCTCTTTTGAAGATTTCATTTCAGACTGAACTTGTTTCAATTCAGTTTCTAAATATGTAATCTGAGCATTTGCTTCCTCTTTTGAAGATTGCCTTTCAGACTGCACTTGTTCTAATTCAGTTTCGTAAGATTTAATCTGAGCGTTTGCTTCCTCTTTTGAAGATTTCATTTCAGAGTGCAATTGTTCCAATTCAGTTTCTAAAGATTCAATCTGAGCGTTTGCTTCCTCTTTTGAAGATTTGATTTCAGAGTGCATTTGTTCCAATTTAGTTTCTAAAGATGTAATCTGAGAGTTTGCTTCCTCTTTTGAAGATTTGATTTCAGACTGAAGTTGTTCCAATTCAGATTCTAAAGATTTAATCTGAGCATTTGCTTCCTCTTTTAATGACTTCAGCTCATCTGCTCCGTTTTGACAATAAGCCAACTGGTCACACAGCTTTGCATTTTCCACCTTAATTTCCTCCAACTCAATTAACTCATCTTTAGGGCCAAGTTCTGCTACATTATTTTCCAGCTGTTTTTCAAGGGTGAAGTAACTCTGTCTCATCATATCCAATTCCTCACTTGCTTTTTGGTGAAAGGTTTTTGATTGTTTTAAGTCTTCTGACAAATTCTCTTTCATCGCTTCAAGTTCTTCTACATACAAATGTCTAGAATTCAAGAACAAAAGTCGCTTGTGGATATCTTGAAGGGCAGTCGTCAGGTCGACTGGGTCAACATCTTCTTCAAGTGACTCTGGTATAACAGACTTGGCTTCTAACAGAAACCTGCTAACAGTTTCAAGTGTTTGCTCAAAGTAATTGATTCGTGCACTTTCATCTTGTATTTTCTCAAGAGATTGAGCTTGCTGCATTTTCAAACTTTCTATCTCTTGTTCAGCTGTTGACATGCTATCTTGTAGTACAGAATTGTCTGCTTCATATTTCTCGATATCGTCTTCTCTTTCTTTAAGGCTTTCTTTCAACAAAATAGTTTCCTGAAGTACTTCGCTTAACTTGTGTTGCAATTGCTGATGTTCCACAACTGACACGTCTAGCTCATCGTCTGGATGTGCATCAACCTGGTTTTCCTTTTCCTTATTTATATCGGTGATCAGTGATTGCATTGTTTCGGATTCATATTTCAACTCTTGAAATTCATTTTCAGCAGTCATTAGCTGACCTCTTAAACCCTCAATCTGTTCAGTGGCAGATATTTTCTCTTGTGCCATTTGTTCATTTTGAAGCTGTAGTTCGTTAAGCTGTTTAAATTGTCCTTGTAGATTGACATGTTGTGCTTTGTTGGTAGTAGCATAATCTTCAAGCTGAATTTCAATTTCTCTGAATTTATTTTCTGCTAATTCTTTTTCAGAAAATGCTTCAGCCAATTCCTGTGAATTATTTTGTAACCTAGCCCGTACCACTTCATGTAAGTCCAACTTTTCCCCTTCATTCTTGTCTTCCTGCACCAAGCTTCTGATCTGTGATAAATCAGAATTTGTAGTCTCCAGTTCTAAGATTAATTTAGTAACTTGATCCTTCAATAATATTTGCTCAGAGAACATAGATTCACTAAGGAGAATCTTTTCTTCATTCACAGATGAAAGACTAGCATTAACTGTCTCTAATTGTAAGTTCAGATTTGTGATCTGAAAATCCTTGTCTTTGGTAGTATTGCGTAAAATGTCTACCTCAGAGCTAACCCCATCAAGCTCTAGCTCTAATTTCTCCCTGAGTTTTTCCTTTTCCTCCTCTGCTGCTTTAAACAGTTCTAGTGAAGACATTAATCCTTCAAAATCCTGCAAAAGTTGGTCTTTCTCAGACTTCAGTTGGGAATTCACCGCTTCAAGTTCACACAACCTGGACTCAATGTCTGCAATGATTACTGATTTCCTATCTGCAGAGTTCTGAAGTAAGACAGACTGCATGTCATCAGCCCGCCTCTCCATTTCATCAGATATGGGTAATTCTGTAGTTTTAAGGATTTCTGGAGGTTTAACAGTCACTCCCTGTTCACTTGAATGTAAAAATTCTGATTCTGTTACAGATGTTTCCATAGATTGTGAAGCTTTAGAATCAGAAGTAACAGTTTCTGTAGCTTCAGCTTCAGATTTGACTATTCTGTTCATTTCACTTTCCGGTTTGACAGTTTCAGTTTTGACAATTTCATTTACTTCATTTTCTGATTGGACAATTTCATCTTCAGCGTCAAAACAAACCTTTTTGAAGGTGATTTTAGATATGTTGGAAGTTTTACTGACCTCTGTGTCTGTTATATAATTTTCTACCACAGAGACAGATATTAATTGACCAGAGTTCTCTTGACTATGGACTTCAAGAGGGACAGACAGAGGTTCTGCTTCAAGTATTTCACTCAAAACACATGGTGCGGTACTGGAAGACCCAATCTCATCAGAACTAGCATAATCTAACTGTTCACACATAGCATCGAGTCTCTGTCGAAGCACCACATTTTCTGATCTAAGTAAGTCGCCTTCTTCAAAGTCAACACATTCCAGTTTGGTTTTCAACTCATCATTTTCAACTCTAAGTGTCTCTAAGGACTCTGCGTTTGTCGTTTCTAGACTTTGCCGAGTGACTAATTCCTCAAAATCATGCAAAAGTTGATCTTTCTCAGACTTAAGTTGAAAATTCACTGCCTCAAGTTCAAACAGTCTGGATTCAATGTCTGCAATGATTACTGGTTTCATATCTGCAGAGTTTTGAAGTAAGACGGACTGCATGTCATCAGCCCGCGTCCCCATTTTATCACATTTTGGTAATTCAGTAGTTTCAAGGATTTCTGGAGACTTAACAGTCACTCCCTGTTCACTCGCCTGTAAAAATTCTGATTCTGTAACAGATGTTTCCATAGATTGTGAAGCTTCAGAGTCAGAAGTAACAGTTTCATTCATTATTTTGTTCATTTCCCTTTCAGACTTGACTATTTCTCCTTTTTCACTTTCAGGTTTTACAATCCCGTCGGTTTCTGATTCAGATTTGACAAAATCACCTTCAGTTTCAGAACAGACCTTTTCGAAAGTGATTTCAGATAAGCTGGAAGTTGAACTGACCTTGGTGTCTGTTAGATAATTTTCTATCACAGAGACTGATATTAATTGACCAGAGTTTTCTTGGCTATGGACTTCAAGAGGAACAGAAAGAGGTTCTACTTCAAGTATTTGACTTACAACACATGGTGCAGTATTGGAAGATGCAATCTCATCAGAACTCACATAATCTAATTGTTCACACATAGCATCCAGTTTCTGTCGAAGCACAGCATTTTCTGATCTGAGTAAGTCACTTTCTTCAAAGTTAACACATTCCAGTTTGATTTTCAACTCGTCATTTTCCATTCTAAGTATATCTAAGGCCTCTGTGTCTGCCACTTCTAGTTTTTGGTGAGTGGTGTCAAGTTCAGTTTCTTCACCACTACAGGAAATACTATTTGTTTCCAGGTGTTCATTTTCCGATTTCAGTAATTGTTTTTCTTTTTCATGGAAATAATCTAATTTCACCCTCAGGCCATTTATTTCTGATTTCAGAGTATCAACTTCTTCCAAATCCAATTTTTCTGTCAAACTTTTATTCTCAGACTTCAGCAAAGAAAACTCTTCTTCGTTGAACAAAGCCAATTTTTGTTTCAAACTTTCAATCTCAGCTTCCAGCTTGTCAGAATTTTCTACTTGATAATTATCAAGCATTTTCTTCAAACTCTCATTCTGAAATTTTAAAGCTTCACTTTCCCCTTTCACAAGAGTCATTTCTTCACTGTTGAAAGAACTCAATTCAATCTTAAAAGATTCATTAACAGTTTTCAGTGTCGCACTTTCATGTAAACTAAGGCTTAGCTGCTGTTTCACATTTTCAAGCTCTGCTGATAATTCAGTTCTTTTCAGTACAACCACTTGCAAGTTTTCTCTCAAAGCGTCATTTACCGACAGAAGTTCCGTTTCTTTGTTCTTCGTAAAATTGAGCTGTTCTGCTAGCTTTTGGTTGGTATCCTTTACATTTTCAAAGTTTTTCAGATGTTGTTTAAGGATTTCGTTTTCAGATTTCAACGTTTCATTGTCCTGTCTAGTCAACTCTAACAAAGAATCTGAATTCAAAGCATTTGGACAAGAGTTATCTTTTGAAATGTTTGATTCCAATTCAGCAATTTTCCTATCTTTTTGTAGAATTTTGTCCTGAAATCCTAGCATTTGGTTCTTAGCCTCCAATAAGGCTTCTGCAGAGAAGTGGTGTTGTGACATCTGTATGCTGAGAACTTGACCGGCCTGCAACAGATAAGTAACACATTAAATAAAATACAGGACTAGGGAAATAGCACTGATTGATTGATTCTTTATTCACTAAATAGTTAGGATTATAAAACAAAAATGCTAATTAAATAGGCCAAGCGATATATGGACTCCAGCCGATCTACAATGCAACACATCTGTCATCAATATCCATTCACACACAGCCCACAAGCAAATGCTGGAAAACGCAGTCCGGAAATACACCTAAAGCAAACGTCCCGCCGATAGCAAACTCGTGCCAGAACCCACATACTGCCTGACCCATTCAATAACTCAACATCTAATGTCACAAAAATATGCAATAATGGAAATTATTGTAGAGGGAACATAAACCCAAATTAGCTTGTTAATCAAGTTGTGTTAATTAGTTACTATAATGTCATAATGAATATTAACATACAGTCTGCTTTTTGGAGGGTTTTACAGTATATGAATACATGTATTAGTTTCAAATGCTGTAATATTACTAGATTAATGGGAGAATTTTAACTACCCCCTTACTAGTAGATTTATGGGTGACGATATGTCTGTCTAGGTCACACAGTAAATATATTTAAAAATTTAAAAATAAATTTATGCCTGCTACTCAATGACCAATTAAACTAACATTTTAAGTGGCCCAGTTGTTAAGGTCCTGTTATTACAATTTAGTTGAAAGGATCTATGTCAACGCAATTTACAGATAGACTTAATAAGCAGCCCAAATGACGAGGAAATGTTTAATGCAAATTTGTAATGTTCTGCAAAGTGAGGCTTCTAACAAAGAAAGTGAAACAAAAAACAAACACAACTTCAACGAAAGAACAGAACAAAACCATTTCATTCACCTGCTTTTCATCTTCTTACTTCAGTTAAAAGAATTTGAAACTCCGGACACTCAGAGCTCAATGAAAGGGCAAATAACAGTTTAATAGCTTTTAGTAGAGCCTTTAGTGATCACTTTCTCATATCTCAACAGTTATGCTCTGCTGTTCACTCTAACAGCAATCAACACATATATTTGTTTTAACTTCTTCATTCGCTTAAGAGACTCATTTCGGTTTGTTTAATATGGAACACAGCATGCAAAGGTTACAAAAGTCATCAAAACAAAATCAGGAGTTATGAACAAGGTAGATTGATTGCTCGCTGTGCTCAGGGGTATTTCCCATATATGACGGCGTACCAGCCCAATGGGTGGGGGCAACCACAGTTCAAGTCACTGGCAACATAAAAGACAAGACAGAAAAAAGGGAGAAGAAAAAAGGAGCAAAAAAGTAACACCACAAATTTTTTTACTTCCTGATGCCCCTTAACTCCCAGAGCACCAAGGCATCAGGAAGCTCCTGCCCAACCACCCGCTCAACAAGGTAGAGATGGTTACACTAGACATGTTAGAGCTGAAAGAAATATTCCAATATATTTGCGAATACCAATTTACCTACTATTCGGATAGTAAAATAGATATTCAAATATTTGTTGTTGTTGTTTAAAATTCCAGAACGCTTGCCAAATTAAGGATAAACTAAATGTAGTACCAAAAAATTGTTTTTGTAATGGAAACAATCATTGTTAGATATATCAATTTTGATGGCATTTCCATTAAATATAGCCAACCCATATTTTTATTAGTGACGAAAATTGGCCTCTAACTAACATAAAGTAATACTGCTGCAAATGTATTTATTAGACACATGTCGAAAACAAATATTCAAATAGTACAATAATAATAACCAAATATTCAAATATCAAAATCTACTATTCGTTTCAGCTCTACTGTCTACATAGATTGTTGGATTGGGATATTAGGCCGTACTTGGGGCTGTTTCCCTCATATGAGGGCTTCAAGGCTTGATGGATGAAATAAACCATCCTTTCCATCACAGTAAACAAATACAACACGAGGACAGGACAAACAAACCAAACAACAAATTGACTTCCTAAAACACCTTAATAGCCCAGAGCACAGACTGAATAATTGACTTGTGCTTTACTCCAAATTCAACGGTATTTCAGCTATCTGGTACCGTGAACATTATTACAATTTCTATATTTTACAATGTTAATGGCTTTTAGCTACCATAGCACAGGAAGTCCTCGCCAACTGCAAGCAGCCTACACGTAAGCTGCCATAATATCTACAGACTACAGATGAATGCATGGAAAGAAAAATGTACATGGCTCCACACTGACAAAGCCCATACTTAACCGACTGAGCACAACAGAATATCAAGCAAATAAAGCATGTGTAGTTCAGTTAATATACATTTTTTATATAGGTTATAAATGCTGAAATATTGAGGGGAGCAAAATATGTATATGGTAATATTTCCACAGAAAAGAATCAATTTCTCTGATTTGCTTTCTGACCTTCTGGAGCTGCATCTGTAAAACTTTAACTTGTTCCATTAGTTGATGGGTCTCTGATAGGTAGACTTCGCTGTAAGGGGAAGAAAACTCTGCTTCACCATTAGCAGGAGAATCTGTCAATGGTCTCTTGTTCGTCACCTGTTTGAAGAAAAGTAAAAACCTTTATTGCTTCATAGTACTGTATTATTTAATCGAGAAAAAATATATTGCGTCAAGACCATACATTGTACATACAACATTTTTATAACACAAAAGTTTTTTTTTTGTCATACTGAAGGTTTTGTCCAATGGTTTCCTTGGTGTTTTACTACATGTAAAAAAATCCTACTACTCATGTACTACATGAGAAAATAAATTTGTTAAATTCTAATCTTGAATCAGACAGCTCTTTGGAATATCTTAGTTTGTTTGTTTGATTGGAACAGGGCTTGGTTTGAATGGGATAGGGACAAACAAAATATGAAATGTTATAAATAAATTCAGAAAATTAATGTTCCTGGCTAGTAGTATGACGGCACAAAACATACTGCCTTTACACACTTGCAGGGTTTCAGCTAGGCCCTATTTGGTGCCGAAGACAAGAATATAAAAAAAGATTTAGCACCTTAAGGATACTCTAACCCTCAAATGCTGAAAAATTGTGATTTTTTTATTATTTCAAATTCATAAAGTTGAGATTTAGATCTTTATTCCAGAGAAGACCCGATAAA
>JAVFBY010297755.1:0-10295 GCA_034781015.1 Tonicella lineata
CCTTGGCAAACATCACCGCATACTAGAGGCTCAACCCAACACGGATTGACGAAGAAGCGCCCTCTAGCGGGAAATAGGGGGGCGCCCAGACAATTTGAATTGATGTGGAATCGTGGGTAGATAACAACGCACATGTTTACAAAATAAAGATGTTTGACGCTGTAAAGATGCTCTATATCTGATTACTTTTGGAAAAGTTTGAAGAATTGTTCAGATGGGAATGACGTATAGTGGAAGCGGAAAACGGCATAAGGTGGAGACGAATTTTTGTCGACCCATACTTCGTTAGTCGTTTCGAACAAAAAGAAACTACGCGAAACTCAGGAGGTGCGCAGCTTACATCACATGAAACGTATAAGGGTTCTGACAAAAATTCGTTGATGTGTGTCAATGGCTCGTTTCATACTTTGGGTTAATAGACTTTTTACCAAATTTAACTTGCCAATTTTATCGCAAGGTGATGCATGTGTTAGCAAATCTCTACCAGAGTTCTTGCTCTTTGCCTCTCTCATTAATACCCACTCTGTTACTAATGTTAAGTAGTCCCGGTCAATATGTAATGTATGCCAGCGGATTAATATTTGGCCGAATTACAGCACAACGACAGGAAACTTTGCTGCTGAAGAAAATAATTCGCCTTAATAATTTAACTTCTTGTTCTTATTTTATGCCATTCAAGTAAATTCAACAAACTTTTCTTTAAACAGCGAGACTTTTACAGATGAAGAACCCCCATTACAAATTGTGTATCCGTTAAACATGTTGCAGAAGAGGTCCCAATGAGAGGGGATTTGCTTAGTACAGTGTAGATACGTTTTTATTTGAATTCTAATATCTCAAACTAATTACAACACACTGTATAGATGTCAACTTGTTTAATATTTTTCACGACGTTTCGATACAGTTACTAGTGTTTTTACGAAGTGTATGTGTCTTTACGAAGTGTATGTGTCTTTACGAAGTGTTTGTGTCTTTACGAACCATAACTACAAAATATTAAAGAAGTTGACATCCATAAATGTGTTGTAATTTGTTTGTGACCGCCTGCAGCTTCTAAAATGCAAATAAATCGTGAATTATAATCCTTTGTGAAATACGAGAATAGTTCATATGTAGCCACCAATTAAATTTATCTTTGTGAGTTCATTATTTAGCCCCTCTATGTACATGGCTATATTGTGACACTTTGGTCAATATCAAATAAGTTCAATGGTCAAGCTATATTGATTCTATGCTTATTTTAATGCCAAACTATCCCTCTTTGTCTGAAGCTTTGTAGCTAAGTTAAATATTTTTTTACCTTATAAATAGTAGAACGATTTAATAATGGTTCTTAGCTATTGATTATAAAGGCGTGAGGTAGGACCGACAACTCTGGTAGAGTCTTGTGTACATGTTGGCCATTTAGAGTGACCTCCCCTTGCTCACCAGTAACAGTGATTGTTGCTGTCTTTGCAGCCGTCCCTTGGCTGTTTGCAGCATGACATTGATACCTTCCCGCATCTTCATGGCGAACACTGTCTATTGTTAATGTGCCGTTCTTTTTCACCGTAAATCGACCATGATCTTGGGATGGAAAGACAAGGTGGTCTATCTAAAACAACAATGAGTGCCAGGTTGATCAATATAATAAATACCCTATGAGGAAAACTGATTTGTAGCAGATATTTTGTTGAAGAAACTGCTGTTGTTACTCTTTCATATTATATCATCAGTTATAGCATTTATAACTACCCGGGGTACCCATTTCTGGTAAAATCGTACGAACTATTTAAATTCAATAGTTTTTAATGACAAAGTAATAAAGTACACAAATTAATCTTCAGCCTGTCGAAGATGTGCCGCTATATATGCCACATGTTTTCCGCCTGATTATATTTATTTAGATTAACTATATTGTATTGGATGATGATACTGACCGGCCCAGCGTGTCGACTCCAGAAGATTGTCGGTATTGGATGACCTCTCACTGCACATGTCAGCATCACCAGCCGGCCAACCTCAGCTGTCACGTTCACTGGTGATACGGTGAAAAGTGGTTTAGCTACGGGGAGAAAGAACAGTGTCATTCAGTATGCATATAAAGAGTGTTTTATTGCAGATAAGCATATTAAAATGCTGATGGTAAACAAATGGAGGCCTCATTATACCATGTCAACTCATGTCTATATACCATGTAAAATCGATCATGCCTATATACCATGTCAACCCATTTCTATATACCATGTCAACTCATGTCTACATACCATGTCAACTCATGTCTATGTACCATGTCAACTCATGTCTATATACCATGTCAACTCATGTCTATATACTATGTCAACTCATGTATATATACCATGTCAACTCATGTCTATGTACCATGTCAACTCATGTATATGTACCATGTCAACTCATGTCTATATACCATGTCAACACATGTCTATATACCATGTCTATATACCATGTCAACTCATGTCTATGTTCCATGTCAACTCATGTCTATGTATACAGTATCATGTCAACTCATGTCTGCATACAATCTTGATAAATCCGATCACTGGATAACATCTTGAAACTTTCAATTATAACTTCGTGTTTTCACGTCAGGTCTCGAGCGGGGAGGTGGCCGCTCACTAGTATCTTATCGTCAATCGAAGCGATAACTCTTCACACCGCTCCAGCTAGCTTGTTTGTTGGTAGCCTTATTCCAGCACAAACAGATTAAAGTAACAAAATTAAACACTGCTATCTGCCGGCTCCGCTTTGCTGTGCCTTTGAAATTTCGAGTAGTAAATCACGGGTGGTGGATAGCACTGATAAAAAGCTCCTCTCCTCTTCATTTGTCTGTTTACAGTCTGCGTGCTGCCTGTCAATCAAAGCAAATCTTGCTCGTCTGCCCACTGGTTGGTTGACCAAATTGGTTTGCGCGAGACTTAAAACCGTACAAGATTTTCTTTGGTTTTGCTCGGTGTAGAATGATAGTTCCACACAACAGGTTCACCCCCGTTGGTCTGCACACTGCCTCAATCAATCAATCAATCAATCACTCATGTCGCTTAGTAAAAAAAAAACTATCATAAAGCGAAAATGTCAAAATATCGAGTTGTCGCAAAAATTAAGTGTGTGGTTCAAGGGTCTCGTCCTGTAAAAAAATCGTTAAATACTGACCGTAAGAGCTTGTTGTTTTATAAACAGTTAAGGATTTTTTGTCTCTTGAAAATTATCAACAAATTTGATTCCATGGTTATTCAATAGATCCATGTTGACACGTGAGAAAGATCCTAGGTCTGCTTTTTATACTAGAATTAGAAAA
Organism: Tonicella lineata; assembly: GCA_034781015.1. Lineage (NCBI taxonomy): Eukaryota > Metazoa > Mollusca > Polyplacophora > Chitonida > Mopaliidae > Tonicella > Tonicella lineata. The sequence goes on from JAVFBY010297755.1 coordinate 3,296, forward strand.
TTTAGTCAACTTACAGAAGACTTCAATGGTAGCACTAGCCCGGAAAGAGCCAATAGAGTTTCTGCCTACACAGTAATAAGTGCCGCTATCACTTAGACTGACATTCCATATTGCTAGGAGTCCAGACGGACTGACAGATATTCTTGAATCATTCCCTGGAAGAACCAATCGTCCCTGTAACAGGCATCAAAAGTAACTGTTCAATAACTTCATTCCCCCCAAAGACAATATTAACCACCGTTTCTACTAAAGAAGAGAAAACGCCATGCTATATAAATATTTTTCTGTACATATCAATAATTTATAACACCCCAAGAGAAAATCGGTTCAGTAAATTATGTGACAAAAGTGTAGTAGAAGATCAGTTTCATTTAATTCATAATGGTATGTCCACTCTTGATTTCTTTATTAACGTAATCAAATCAAGAAATAGATATAAATCCAATATGCTAATAAGTAATACAAATAAAACTGTTTTATCTGGTCTCATGGCTTTTTGTCATAATGCTCTGGTTTATAGAACAGTTGTACTTTTAAAAAAGCCATTTATTCCTACCCTATGCATGTATGCATATCATATATACATGTATTCGGGCTGATGGCCTATGTTCAATAAAGGTTATTATAATTAACAATTAAAAAAAATTAGAATATATATTGGAGCTTTTTTGTATGGTTTAGAAAGTGACCAAAAAAACTTCTCTTCGCTTGGCTTTGTTCTTTTAGTATATGTATACAGACACGTGTTCCTAGAATCGAACCCACGACACTCCACAAAACCACATCAGAGGGTTATGGGTTCTATTCCCACATTGTTCTTAGTCTGTTAAATCGCCTAAACCTTATACGTATCTCTTCTAACTAAGACAGAGTTATTCCAAAATAAGGAGAATATGCCTACTGTTTATCATGCACACAGTTAGAAATTAATAATGTAACCAGTAGAATTAATAGATAACAAACCTCATCTGTTGGTCGAATCCATGTTATAGTAGGTTTAGGAACACCTTTCATTAAACACGTCAGTGATGTGGTCTCCCCTGCGTTTACTGTCCGGTTCTTGGTAAACTCCACTAAACCCGGTAACCCTATGTAGTCAGAAAACAAGTAACTTCACAAACATGTGTATTCGGAAACCAGTTAAGTCTACAATTACCGGTAAACCTGTGTATTTATGAACCAGTTAATTCCAGATTTACCGGTAAACCTGTGTATTTATGAATCAGTTAACTCCAGATTTACCGGTAAAACCAGTTAACTCCAGATTTACCGGTAAACGTGTGTTTTTAGAAGCCAGTTTAATTCACAATTACTGGTAAATCTGTGTATTTAGGAACCAATGAATTCCAGGCTTACCGATAACCCTATGTAATCAGAAAGCAGTTAAATTCACAAGGACTGGTAAATATGTGTATTTAGAAACCAGTTAATTCCACTCTGGGGCTACCCTACATGGATGTGAGGTGCATAAGGTTTAAAATTTAAAATTTTGAATTCTTAATTTAACAAATTGGATGTCACATTTAATGTTTTGAAACCCACATTTAAGATATCGAATGCACACATTTAAAGTACCAAATGATAAATATAACATTTTGATTCCGCTTAGCATGTTTGAAATTCCAAATAATACTATTAAGTGCTGGAAGTACTAATTTAAGGTTTTCATCCCAAATTTAAACTGGTTATATCTGGAAAGGCGTCTGTTTGATATGCAGTGCAGCGAACAATGCTAGGAAAGCAATGACATGTAATATTTTCCATTTAACAAAAGCACTGAATTAAAATTGATTGCTTAGTGTTTAACGCCGTGCTCAAGGCTATTTCACTTACATGACGGCAGTGTACTTCAAAAGTAAACAGCAACACAAGTTACTCGCTAACGATTATATTAAGGGTTCTATATAAATGTTTTGTTGAAAAATTAGTGTTCCTCCAGATTAGAATGAATAAGCTCAAAATAGTGCCTACTGCTCTAATACCTACACTATTACAATTGTTAGTAAACGTTTACTTGAAAAGGTTCAGTAGTACATTCTGAACATTTGGTGTGCAATGTGGTATATGTAATAACCCCAGGTTGTAGGGATAGGGAAAAACGATATACCTTATAAGTTATAACATGGCTGGGGGCGCCATCTCTATAACATTAGCCCATCCGCGCCATGTTATAGAGATAGCGCCCTCGCACTATGTTATAAGGTACATCGTTTGTTCCCTATCTCCTCAACCTGGGGTTATTACATATAACGCATGGCACCCCAAATGCTCAATATGTACTACTGCAGCCCAGCTGCGTCTTTTCAGTAAACGTTTACTTAAACTTGTAACCGTGTAGATGAGCTCGATGAGACAACTTACTCTGCTTTGATAGGTCCTCCGTAACCTCCCTTCCTGAAACTACCTGAATAAAATATGGAGAAAGTCATTCTGGAATTACTAATATTAAACAGCAATATTTTTAAAGCAAAAGTAAAAGAAATGTAAAAAAAATCAAAAGTAAATGAATAAAACGTATTTGTCTATTTATTGCTAAATGGGGCTGTCCGAAAAAATGATTTGTGGGTTATTTTCACACCGTTAGTACACCAGAGACCTCTATCTCATTGATTAACACTAACAGGCTATGCATAGTCATTTGAATTGTATTGATATTCAATAAAATAGTCATACAGGGCGCTGCTGTACTCGTGGTTTTTACCCACAACCCATTTCGCTTGGATAGCCCCCCCATTGGATGAATTACTGACATTGGATTTATTCTTGTTTCAGACAATCAGCTTTGTTGTCCACTCATTGGTAGAAAGCCTAGGCTACTCAAGCCCCAACTAAAACCGTTAAAAACAAAAAAAAGTGCGCGATTGGCTTAGTATTATTTTTTGCATTATTGTAGAACACTACGTAATGTCGAGACTTGCTATATTAACACGTGCTCTAGATGTCTGTAGAAGTGTAGATGACAAGTGACGCGAGGAAGTGTGCGAGAAGCCGTTTGAGCACCTTACTCACCCCAAGCCAATAATGACTGTCATCTTTTAATGAAGGGTGACCAGAATAAGGGGCAAGCAATATGTTATATCAACGCATGTTTTAGACAAGGGTAGAAAAAGAAAACTGTGCATGCCTCCACCGCGGATGATGGATCGAACCCGGGACCTTTGGCTAGCCCGGCGGTCCAACCGTCTGCATATTGAATCCTATAGTAAAGTTAGTAATTAAAGAATAATTTTCTATGCATTTATTTAAATATTACAAAAACATAAACTGCATGCAGTAGATGGTTAAGTCTTCATTTTATACCAGATTATTTTACCTTAATGTTCCATTGTATACATTTAATGGAAGCATTACCATCTTGAGGTAAAATAATAATATGGCCACATAAACTCTTAGAGCATAAAGTTCCTCGAATGTCACAGATATACTGTGTCGGACCATGCTATTAATAACTGAGAATTTGAAATTGCGTTCTGAAATATTTGTAAGAGATATGCTATCTACCATAAATTGCTATTGTTCCCGACTTGTTGAGAATTATAAATAACATACCATAAGAGTTTGGAGGAGAGAGGTTAGCAGGAGTATGGTGTTCGCGGAGGTCCGGGGTGACCTGACGAGGGAGGATGTGGACGCCATGCTGATCCGAGGCCGACAGCTGAGGAGAGAGGAGGACATGCCTCAATCTTACAGAATACACGTCCTTATAACCAAACTAACATCTTATCTTACAAGGCTATACTGAGTAACATGCTGACCATATATAGACCTAGAGTATACCGTTATTTTCTTAACCGTTAAAGGAGTAACTATAGCTTTTGAAATGTTGGCACTGAAGGGCCGGCGTACTGAGTTCCGATTATACAACAACTTGTCACATAGTTTCGCATTGGAAACCAGAGTTTTTCTCCCCACGATATGCAGAGGTTTGAATTCCATGCTAACTTGAATGTAGCGAGATTGGCCAGGCCTAACCATTTCTCTACATCGGATCTAACCACTTGTGTCTATCACACCGTAACCTACAATAGTCCGGTTAAAGTTCAACTGTGCGGATACAGACTTAGAGCAGCTTAGGTCACAATATCATTCACCAAACAAAACTGAGTTCAGATTAAGTTACAGCTAGCTTTATTTTACTACTTAACTTTATCTAATAGAGTATAGTGACAACTCCAAACACTGATGTATATTTCGTTTTTTGTTGAAACCGAAATATACGGTTATAATGAATTGTTCCCCATTCTTTGGACTTGTCGGTAGGCTCTATTATAATAAACTTATCGTTGATAATTCTTAAAATTATCAAACAGACATCTTTGCTCGGAGCACAGGTTCCATCCATATAGTTTAACTTGTCTTTTTTTCCGTTTTTATCTCTCGGTTGCTACAACAATCGACACCACAACAATGCAAAGAGACTTTAATGTTATTTCGAAGGATGATCAGTTAAATCATTTTTTACTCAGAAACAATTAAATGTGACATTTTTTGTCATGTTAATTAGATTGTTTTTATTTTTTAGTATGATGGACGTTATAAGGAATATATATTGCATGGACAACAACTTAAAGGTTGCCATTTAAAACCTAGAGGGAGTGTTAAAAATCTGATTGATTGATTTGTGTTTAACGTCGTGTTCAGGGGTGATGCACCTATATGTATATGGCAGCCTGGCAGCCAAACCAGAGTCCTTCTGACGACATAATATTTAAAAGCATTTCCATTTGAACACGTGATAGCTAATTTCAAAATTCTCTTCATTACATCCACGAAGAGCCTAGAACAGAGCCGCTTCTCGCAGAACATAAAAAGAAGTTTAGACCTAATGGTCATTGCAGACTGCAGCAGATATATTTGGAAACTAGACATGTCAATTTTTCTAAAGAATTAATAATTTTACATTATGACCTTGACCTAGACTTTTGAATCGAAAGTTACTGACGCAAAAGTTGAAGTACAAAGTGTCTACCATATATCTGTGAAGCATCGTTCTTATTGGTTAAGGGATCAAGCTGGTGTATAGGCCAACTCATTCCAATGTCCACCCTCCTATTCACAACAAATCATTTCAATACTAAGAATTAATAAATTCTGTTATTATCGTTTATAAAGGGCATTGACTAGAAGACACATGTGAAGATTAGTGGTTGTTAGTGACGACTGCTAGGGGATACATTTCTCCCAAAAGGCCTATGTTGAGGTCTATTTTGGAGGGTTTTGGGCATTCGATTGGAACCTCCAACGGTGTATGTATATATTCTAGTTTGCGTTGGAAAGCTAGATTGTACTTAATGGTTACAAAATCTGTTTTTGGTTGCCATTGGCTGAAACATACAGGTCATTATGCGCATAAGTCATGTCGAAGTTTTATCGAAATCGACAAATTCTAAAGGGCAAAAGTGATTCGTACTGACAATTGCCATTAAAGGGCAATCTAGTGTTTCTGCTTGAATCAACACACGCTAATAATAATCTGCTATGCGGCTAGGACCAATGACCAAGATAAACATGTAAGGTTTATTTTAATTAATATTTTGATTTAACCTCGAGATGTGTGGAGAGGGCACCATGCTCATACAATCATGTAGATGTATAGAATAAATAAAATAAGTCATGAGTTTTCCTGGCGATGCTGTATAAGCGGTATATGCCCTACAGGTGTTTTGCAGATGTTTATACAGGCCCTGCATTAAACGGACTCCAAACATGGGCAAACACTGTATAACATAAACACAGCCACATTTATTTCACAACGACTACATATGCCAGATAAGTGACATTCTTAACGAGTAGAAGAATTCCCTATATTCTGCCTGTATTATATTCACCATTCTACGCCGTAATTTATGTAACTGGTTTTTCTGTTTGAAAGGCATACTTCCTGTTTAAGTTGACAAGTCCATAGATTCCATGCCATCTAAAGTAGCTGTAAACAGATCAATGGCAGACCAGAAGACGCCGATTCCAAACTATTTCGCCCGCATGAATTGCGCGTTTATAGATGGCCTCCCATATAGGGCCTACCTATATATGTAGAGAAAGAAATATAGCCTTGCTCTGTAGATCAGTCGCTGGAGTGTTGATTATGTTAGCCAAATGTTTCGGGTTCGATCCACGGTGGAGGCCTGTCACATTTTTTTTCTCTGCATTTCCAAAAATATATATTCAAAGGGATTTGGGGGCTTTTAATGTAGCAGCATGGACAAGATTTATTTCATATTTAAAAAACCTTGCGGCGTAGGGCTATTTTCTGTTAAATCCGACTCCATTGTCCATATTTTCAGTCCCTTTTCATTTGGCTAAAGGGAGAGAGTTAATACTATTAAGAATATATAAAACGACAGCACCCGAAAGGTGCCTGAGATTAAGGCCTACTGCCCTTATAACCCTTGAATGACTGCATAATACATATATTAATTCCGTTTATGAGGCATTATGAAAGCCCTCTCCATGTATTTCGGTCCATTGTAACAAACATAAATTAGGAAATATTACAGTTATTTAGTTAAGCCGTTCAGGCCCATCTTCAATTCCAAATTTGTGAAAACGTTAAAGAGCCAAGACAGTCCTTAACTTGGAGGACGATACAGCCACAATGCTCAAAGAAACTGTACAATTGGAATATACATCCCTCACTTAAATAAATAGTAAAATAAGAAATTGAAAAAAAGACCCGTACCCCTCCCGAGTCCGAAGACTATGATATCAGTGTCACATATAGAACAATCAACTATGAAATCACATGTTGCTTCGCCACAAGATAAATCTATTGGTATCTGGTGACTGATACAGGGAGGCCGATTCGATCCGGTCTTTTTCCTTTTTTGTTGTTGTTATAAGCACTTCGTTGCGATTAGCAGTTCTTATCAGTGGCGCGGGTGGTTGCCGGTGCGATCCATCTACAGCAGTCAAAGATGAGTGATGTTCTTATCAGTGGCGCGGGTGGTTGCCGGTGCGATCCATCTACAGCAGTCAAAGATGAGTGATGTTCTTATCAGTG
>JAVFBY010297866.1:0-10293 GCA_034781015.1 Tonicella lineata
GATCCGGGACCGTTATGGGATAAATCAGGGATATCAAATAAGGGTTGAATAACTTGTAAATGGTATGGGCCCCACGTAGGGTGAATCTCGGATGATATGGGCCCTTATTCCCGTCTTTTCCCCACATGGGCCCCATTTGACATTGTTATCTGGCTAAGAGAAGTAGATGCAATAATATTATATAAACATGGGGATCTCTTCATTGGTGGCAAATATTGCAGGGACACGTTGTCACAGGTCACAGGAATATAAGATCTCTTCGGTTACATTAGACAGCGATGAGGCTTTTCCACCTGACAGTGAAGTATACGCGTGGTTGTGATTGGACGGGTTACATTCCCAGATCCAAATTGTACGGCTGTCCTTGACCCTGGGTTTTCTGCTCAAAGGTCTTTTTGCAGGTTCTTTCTTTGTCGGTATGCAACAACATGTACCGGTGAGATTAATGAACCCTCACTCTAACACAATTAAGCTTAGAGAAGGCATCTTGGCAAGTTAGTGGAAGTAGAACCGGAATACTGATTTATATGGCTATTTGGGCTACGATTTGATAGTGTCACTATGTGGAATAAACTGTATATGACTGAATTTCACGAGTTCCTTATTTTGATGCGGTGCATAGGGCATACCCCCTTGACAAGGACACCCGAGATCACACTTGCATTGACTTAAAATAGAAACTGACAACTGCACTGTTGTTGGCCTACCCTGGGGTAGATGGAGTCTTCATCTTAGACACTGATGCTTCCAATGAATCAGTGGTTGCTGTCCTTTCACAACTTAAACAAGGCCAAGAACGGGTCGTGACATATGCTAGCAAGCGCCTGGGGCCAGCACAAACCAGATTTTGTGTCACCAGACGTGAGCTTTTAGCGATTATCACTTTTACTGCTCACTTTATTACCTGCTAGAAGAGATTTGTCTTGAGAACAGACCATAGCAGTATGACGTGGTTGTTTCGTTTTAAAGCACAACAGGGTCAATTGGCACGCCGGCTCGAAGAGTTGAGCCAGTACGACTTTGTAATTGAACATAGGTCAGACAGGAATGAGAACTTTAGTTGTGATTGTTACCAAGCATGCACTGATCTTTGAAAGCTGCCCTGTGCAGGTTGTTCTCTTTGTCAAAACTAAGTCATGAATGGTCCGTTTTGAACATGATGTGGACGATGTTGTACCGCTAACAATGCGTGGTGTACACTGTGGTACTGGCATCACTGGAACAGGCAACTAATTCTGACCCAGATCTCAAGGCCCTTAACAGTAGGGTTGAAGATGGACCTCCTTCAGACGAAGAACAAGTATCTCTTGAAAGTCCAGTTCTGAAGCATTTCTAGCTATGTTTTCCACAGGTTAGCTTGACAAATGGTCTGTTGTATTACGAATGGACAGACACTGAAGGAGACATCGAACCTAGATTTATAATTCCAGAAAGTCTTAAGTCAAAAGTCTTGCGTTTATACCATAAGTACGCACCGCTGGACATCCTGGAATCTCTCGCACCAAAGAACGAGGGAAACGACTATTCTATTGGTCAAGTTGTTGGCTTATGTTGAACGGTACGTATCCAGCTGCTCTGTTTGTGTTCTTAGCAAACGTTAGTCTCGACGGGGTAGAGCGAGTTTGCAACAGTTTCAGATAGGAGCGCCTATGGACCGAAAGTTTTAAATTCTAAAGGGTATGGAGGTATGGCAATCTGATTAAAATCATATCTAAATTAGCTCCCGGTATTGTATTGTCGCAATTCAGATCTGGCAACATACTATAGCAAACAGTGTTCAATGACGTCCACTAGTTTGGGGTTCAAGAAAGGTCACCGTTTAAATTGTCCAATGAAAAATCAGATAGCAGGAAACATAGACGCTTTTAATCTAGGGCAGTCCCTAGGGCACCTATTCACCCACCTTTGGTTGGTAAGCGTTCCTCTGATTGGTCGACCAATGGACATCATTTGGTGGGGCTTGTCCTCAGACCTAGATCGCGACAATAAAATACCGGAGAGTTAATGAGATGGCGTGCTAACCCACTGTGTGAAATAAAACGCAAAGTGCGATTTTTTTTCGGGAAGCAACAATATGGCGTGCTAACCCACTGTGTGAAATAAAACGCAAAGTGCGATTTTTTTCGGGAAGCAACAATATGCAAAATGACGGTGTTAACAGATCAACGTTATTGTCCTTGGCTCAGCGAAAATCACACCATCCTCAAGCCTTATCTATGCTAATATTTTTTAGTTTCTTCTAAACTTCCTCTTAGTCTATTAATTTGGGAATGAAATTTACGAAAAACTCCTGCCTTTTAAGAAAAAAATAAAAATAATGTGATTCTGTTATAACGCAGAAATACATTATTTTGGGCGACAAAGTCTCTTTGAAGTATCGCTGTGCTGCAACATAAAGTTCAGAGATTGACCGTAACCAGTATCCGTTAGTATCATGGAGTCTACACTAGATGGAGGGAGCACTTGTTATCAGTGTTCAGTGAAACAAATTTCAAAGGCATATCAAAGCGGAGCCGGTTGATAACAATGTTTAATTCTTGTTTACTTTAGTCTGTCTGTGGTCGGAAACTGCAACCAAAAGCAATGTGAAGCGATGTGAAGTGTTGTCGTAAATTTGTACTATTACTTTAATACAGTCTGTCGTAGTTCGGCTTCAAAAACAATAAGATGATTTAGAGTGATAAAAATATATAGCTGTATTTTGATGCAGTCACGGGTGTGGTGTTCTTGTAAAGGCCTCGAGAAATGCTGCCTGACGCTTCAAACATCTTAAAAATCGGCCAAGTATTTTGATTTTTAAAGAAATATTTCTTGATAATGCAATAGGAAACGCCATTGCGTGCGTCAAATTCTGGTCGCGGGTGTTAGTGCGCTGTTTGCGAGAGTCTCCTCGGGCGTCAAAACGCCCTACGCGGGCGTCAGAATGCCGTTTGGGAGCGTCCATGTCAACAAGGTGTGAGGAATGGTACGCTGGTTACACCGCCTTTATATCCGATTTCACCGTTAGCCCATGACGCGATGAGCGCGCCAGTCATATGGGCGTCTAAAGCTCTGCTTATGTTGCACTGCGCTACGATAGAACTAACGGCAACTGATCCCAGCTAAGCGCTTATGTCACAAACTACAGCGCGCGTCAGAGACAAGAGGTAACCAGCCGAGGAGGTCGTAGTAGCGCTTATGTCGCTTGCAATTGCTAGGAACTAGTCACGATCAGTTGGAACTGTTCGTAGAAAGAAGAACATGTGCGACTATCTGGAACTGAACACCGACTAGTTGCCGCACGACGCCGACTAGTTGCCGATCGACGCAGCCAAGACGCAGGACCGCTTATATCAATTCAAAGCTATGACTGACTAGTTTCTGTTGATCGGCAACTGCCCCACAGAAACTGCTGACAACTAGTTCTCACACAACGTAATGGCGACATAAGCTAGGCTTAAAAATAGGTTCTTGTTGACGTCCATACTCTATCACGTTTGAACCAAACAATCAGTAACCAGCCCGTGCGACGTCACACACCAAGGAAGCGTCAAGGGCTCTATAAAAACACGGTGTTATATTCAACGACATCCCAGTACCAAATAAAACACAGATGATCTCGTAGACTATCTTGTAGACTGCGAGATAAAAGGGACCAGGGGGGCAAAATGTCATACACAAAAAAATCGTACGATATCTTATTTGTTATGACATTCATCAATAAAAGTCTTTTAGCGTCATAGAAACTAACATATCTTACGATTTTTTTTTGTCGTACGACATTTCGTGAAAGTGGCCCCAGGCCACACAGTGAACTCAGCGCATGCGCTGAACAGCCCACACCTTCCCACGGAGTCCACTACATAGCAATGCTTTGGTAGGCTTATAGACAGAAAAAACACCCATAGAGATATCGTCAAATCTCGTGTGCCTCGGGAGTTTGTGAGATTAGCATGACTATATCACACACCCAATCAAGGGCTCTTCTGTATAGCCTAGCTCTCGTTTAGTACATAAGGTAAACATTCATTATATAGTACATAATTAAGCTGTTGGGTTTAGAGCAACCCAAGAACCGTAATTCTTACCTAGCTCGTTCCAGTCTTTCCACTTTGTATTCCTATGGACCAAATTATTATTATGTTTTAGCTTTCCGTTGATGTTTTAAATATTACGAGTATATCATTATGTATGTTGACTACCATCGTCCGCCTTTAATTATCATGGTATGTGTGTTCTATCCAGTAAATTGTAGTTTATTTATTCGTTCTAATGCTTTTTTTTAGCTCTAGTGGGGCGACCAGATCAAGCACTCCCTAACCAGTATTCAACAAATCTGAACCATTTTGCCTAGTGTTATTGTTATAGGTCTTAAGGAAATCTCGTACTCCGGGATTTGGTGAGAATAATTACTCAATTAACTGACCTGACAATCCTGTCGGTTAAATAAACATAATCTAAACGAAAAAATAAACGTTTTCACTGAATTATAAATAACCCTAAGTCCGAACCCCGGAAAAGAATTAAAAAAATATCAGAAATGTTTTTTTTAAAGAAAAAAACCCCTGATGGTTTCGCTTGGATTCGAACCCGCATCCTCAAAATGTTAAGCTGTTTTTGCAGTTTGCCGCTTAAAATCGGTTATGACGTCATCGCCATTTGAACTAATATCAATGGATTTCCTTCATCTGGAACCATCCAAGGGTGGATATGAGTATCTACTTGTCATGGTTGATCATTTTAGCCGATTTGCTCAGGTTTACCCAATCAGAAATAAACCGAGTAAAACGGCAGCAGAAAGTATCTTTAAGGAATTTATACCTAGTTTCGGTTTCCCTGGAAGAATTCTACATGACCAAGGCAAGGAATTTGATAACAATATTTTTCACCATCTAGAGTAACTTTGTGGTATTGATCGTTCCCGCACCACACCCTACCATTCACAAGGTAATGGAAAAGCAGAACGTTTCAATCGAACTATATAAGATATGATTCGTACTTTATCAAATGACTTTAAACGGAACTGGAAAGACCATGTGCACAAACTGGTCCATGGTTACAATTGCACAAAAAGTGACGCAACTGGTTTCTCATCATTCTTTCTTTTGTTTGGACGGTCACAAAGGTTACTTGTGGACATTATGTTTAATCTGGACTTCAAACCAATCCAACAGTCTAAACTACAGTATGTACAGAACTGGCAGGATTGTATGCACCAGGCTTATCAACGAGCATCAGAAACTGCATATAAGTCGGCTGTTAAAGGTAAGAAGAGATACGATAGGAATATCCGGAGTGCCTAACTTCTGCCAGGCGACCGTGTATTGGGACGAAATCTGTCTGAACTTAGTGGACCTGGTAAACTTAGATCTTGGTGGGAAGACAAAATCCATGTGATTGTCAAGCGCATGAATGAAGATAGCCCGATTTATCAAGTAAGGGCAGAAGGCCATTTGGGACGAACACGTGTTCTTGACAGGAACATGCTACTTCCCTGTGATAACCTGCCGCTGGGACCCAGCCAGTTAAACAACAAAAACCAAAATCACCTATTCAACATGAAACGAAATCCTCACCACCACCATGATACTGACTCTGATTCTGAACTGGATAGGCCCGATTGGTTCATCCACTTGACACACAGGCCACAATCTTCCAGCCAGCTATGAGAACTGACTTACCTGATGAAAAGCACCAACCCGTCGCAGTTGAGGAAACACTCGTGCAACCAGGAGGCAGTGACTTGAATGACCACAACGAAGTAGACGCCCCCCTTATAGACTTACCTTTGATTCCATGGGGAATGTTTCTGAAACCAGAGAATGTCCGGTGGTTAATTCCAATCATGTGACATGGTCCATGGTTCCGGGAGTTTATCAGTGTGTTCCTTCAGTAATTCCTCTTGTGTTTTTCCATCCAGCAATGCCAATGACAGATTTGTAGGATTCGCTGTGCAGTGCTATTTAGAGCTGAGTCTTATTCCTTGAGTTATTGTGCATTTTGGTAACTGTCTATTAATAGCTCACACTTTTATTTTTAGCCCAGTTACGATGTGTGTTCGAAGGAGTTTTTCATGCCATTTTAGCAATGAGAACATATGGTAGACGATTAGTTACATTTGTTTATGGATTGAGGAAACTTGTTGGGCAGACATGTGAACAAAGTGTGTTGAGCAGGAACCAGTATGTTCTAGGATCCAGAAACAGTAAAAGTTTTTGTGATTTGATCACGCTAAACTGTTGAGTGTTCAGTCGTGCCTTACTGCTTTTCTATTGATTGTGTTATGTGCACCTTATACACCACTTACAAATTAGTATTGGTCATGTGGAGACTGTGTCTATTGAACTGGCCATTTGATAGATTTAGAATCTAGTATTGCAATTTCCATAGTTACGACAAATGCAAATTGGTGTGGTAGTAAGTCATGATTTTATTCTACGTCATAAATGTTTTCTCAGGAAATGCCGGGACGACATTTATTTACGGGGGGAGAGCGTTACGCAATTTTCCTCCCATTGTTTGGTAATGTGACATGCACCAGTGACTGCGGTCAAGGGGACGTAACTGGCATTATACATTGCAGTTGGATCTCATGTCGCAGGAGGCCTGTTCACTGTTGTGTTTCATGTTCCAAATAAATATCTAACTTTAAATTCGTCTCTTCATTTTCAGACTTTCCATTCTCTCACCCGCCAGCGCAAGGGTAACACTTGCAAACTACATAATAACGCACACTCCAAAGTTATTACGTACACGCGGAAACAAACTTGCCCACTACATAATAAACGCATAAAAAGGGTCAATAATAGGCCAGATACTTAAACCCTACTTCTGCGACGCAGTCTCACTACATTGCACATTTGTGCTCGATTATTTTTAATTTTGTTAAAGGACAAAATAAAAAAGTAACCTGGTCAAGGTCAATTGTAGCTTCTTTTTTTACATTTGACTTTATGTGTGACCTTGATATTGGAGCCTCAAGTCCAGGTCATGCGCGCGACACACTGTCTCCTCAGAGTGAACATTTGTGCCATGTACCACAACTATCACAAATTCTCGACTCAGAATTGATAAAACGAGAAAAGAAAACCTATATAGACTGAGTAACACATCCCATTATGTATACAGTTTATTTCAAATAAATATGTAAATTCACGTACAATATAACTGATTACAGATATTTAATTTTGTCAGCTGTACCGCGATTTCCAAATTAGAATAACAAACCATAAACACGATAAGCTACCGAAAATATTAAAAATACACAAAATAATTAAAGAAGTCTGTAATGTATAAAAAACAGATGAGCAAAAATAAGCATGATCATACGAGTGGAGCACGTGTTTCTCGTCATCCAATAGCAAGCAAGTACAATGATCTGTCTCGTGGTCACATGATCTGGAAAAGTTGATCCTCGTGAGGAAAATGGCGGGGAAAATGGCGACGATTAAACAGACAAAGACCGCCACCGTACTACACACCACAGCTGGAATCTGAATAAGGGAAAATAATTACAAAGAGACAGGATTTAAAACGGAGTCAAAATGACATATAGGCCTACGTGAAGAGGTTAAAACGAAAATCGTTTATCTAAAGAAAAAAATTGGCTATCTCGAAGAAAATGAGCTAAATTTTGTGGAAGTCTTGAGATTCTTTTAAATATGGGCGCCTAGACAATTAAATATGTCCAGGCCCTACTTTAGGATATATACAGGCTATATATGTTTGTAGAAAAGGATATACTAGTAACCGTCAATCCGATCCACTGTAGAAATCCTTTCCACGCGGGTTAACTGCGAAAATTCGTAGCCCCAAGGTCCATTTTTATCATTTGGGATATTTGTAAGGTCTCGTATACGGGCACTAAAGGCACCTAAATGCCCTATTACCTATATAGGCTACACAGTAGGCCTATCATTAAATTTGGTTGGAGATTTAGCTACAATAGCCACTTTACATTCTACACTCTTATTTACGACATGGAACTCCAAAGTGTTGCCAACGAGAAACTACATGTATATTGAATTGCAAATTTCTTTTGATAACATTAGTGAACGACAGTATGCAAAAACGCTAAGAAATTTAAATACTATTGATGAAAAATTGTATGAAAAACATTTAACGCGAAAGGCATAATTTAAAACGAAATCAAAATGACATATACGTGAAGTGGTTAAAACGAAAATCGTTTATCTAAAGATAAAAATTGGCTATCTCGAACAAAATGAGCTTAATTTTGTGGAAATCTTGAGATTCTTTTAAATATCGCCGCCTAGACAATTAAATATGTCCAGGCCCTACTTAAGGATATATACAGGCTATATAATTATGTTTGTAGAAAAGGATAAAGCGGTCAATCCGATCCACTGTAGAAATCCTTTCCAATCATGTATGGGGCAGGTAACCTGCGAAAATTCGTAGCCCCAAGGTCTATTTTTATCATTTAGGGTATTCGTCAGTTCTCGTATACGGGCTTTGGGGGCACCTAAAAGCCCTATTACCTATATACGTATCATTCATTTTGGTTGGAGATTTAGCTGCAATAGCCACTTTACATTCAACCCTCTTATTTACGACATGGGATTCCAAAGTGTTGCCAACGAGATACTACACTGAATTGCAAATTTCTTTTGATAACATTAGTGAGCAATAGCGTGAAAAACGTATCTAAGAAATTTTAACAATATTGATGAAAAATTGTATGAGGAACATTTAACGCGAAAGCCATACTTTTAAATGTTTTTGGGTTGCCATAGCAATCAAAATTTGTATGACACAACTATATTAACATACAATGATTGAGTTTAAATTTTATCGAAATCGGACAATTAAAAAGGGCAACAGCGCCCCGGACAGACAGAGGGGCAGAAAAAAGACAGACACGAACTCAATAATAAGGGCCAAAAGTTTTCGCCACACGGATAAAAATATGCAATGGTCTTCTGCATGTAACATTTTTTAGATTCCTTCGAAAAATATGTGTATGCGCCCATATATTAGTTGAAATAACGACAAAATTCTGCCATTTTGGTTTTATGCTAATTATAAATTTTCCCAAACTTATTTTTTGTTATACCTTCTTGATATCTTGTTTGGAAAGGATAAAATACACATTTGCAAAAAGAACAAGAGCAACAGTGAGCATAATAATTTCTGTTGCAATTATGTCTAGGTCAAACCATAGATTGACTGGACTATTATAGCACCATGACAGGACACAGTCAGTATGCCAGATGTTTAAAAAATAAATTTCAGCTCATGAGTATACTTTTATAGATACAGATCGGAATATGAATAGAGTAAGAGTGAAGACGGACGGCAACTATTTTAATATATCCCCTCAATATCTTGCGAGGTATAAATATATGTTACCTTCAGAACAACCCTTGTGCAGTTGCCAGATTGGCTCAGTGATATGTCTGTCACACAGAGGTACAGGTTAACAAGACCTGACACGAGCAACTGAAACAAGGAACATAAATAAATTCATCAAATATATTTTGCGAAAGTAGATCGCACTGGCACAGGGATTCCGATTTATAAAAAACGACAAATCATCATGTTCTAAATTAACTCTTAGAGACAAGTTTTCAATGGACAAACTCGAGTATATAGTCATAAGTGAGTTATACATCCCGAGAAGCCAACAACCATTTATATGTAGTTATTGACAAGATATAGAACTGTTTATGCTTGTTAACTCATAACAAAGCAGTAAACGGGTAAACATCAGCTCAAACTATAATTAAGTGAATTTTTTAAAAAGCGCACAGTAGAGTATAGAACAAGCCACTGCGTGGTTATCTTTATTCACACAAGTAGGCTACATAAGTACATGGAATAGACATAAGACAATCAGACTAAAATTCAAGAGCTGAATTGATGTAGATAATATAGAAAAAGGGAGCATAAGTAACCAAGCTGTTACCCAAGTCTCTTAATCTGTAATCCACCGTTCTATGTATTTTCATGATTCTCATAATAAGAAGGCGCCGAATAAGGCGCCGAATAAGTACCAACAAATCTTACTTGTTAAGCACTTGATGAAGTATTTGATGAAGCAAACATGGCAAAATATATAACACATGATAATTATGTGTTATCTGAGTTTAGCACTAACCAACAGATCCCTTAAATTTGCGTTCCTTTTATAGGTAATTATAGGTCTTTGTGATAGAAGTTTAGACATTCTAGGAACAAGCTGTTGATATTCCTTCCTAAGAAGATGAGCAAACCGGGTACTGGGCTGTTCAAATTGGAATACAAAAAAAATTATATCTTTCTTTGAGCCTTTACCTGGTTTTAAGTTAAAAC
>JAVFBY010297977.1:0-10292 GCA_034781015.1 Tonicella lineata
TAATGAAAAGAAGATTTCAGAAAAGTAAAAAAAAAAAAAGTAAAAATTTTCGTCCTGACAGGCCGCAGAGTCCTTAAGAACTGTGATAAGCACCTATCAATCAATCATAACCAAATGATTAATAGATTCAATTGTGGATTAGCCTCGATATAATCTACAATAAATATACACTATGTCAATTAGCATGTAACTGTTTTGTAATGCAGGCCTGGAGCCTGTTGCTCAAATTAAGCATTATAAAATGTAATCCTGGATGAGACGGCATGCCTTTCATATTGTTAAAGGCGTATCTCTAATCCTTGATTAGTTATTAAACCTGTTATTAGCTCTAATCGTGGGCCCTGAACAACATGTACATGTATAGGCCTAATGTTTTCCAGCATAACCTTAAAATTGGTCATCTAGAATTTCCAAGATACTGTAACTTGTCACTAACATTTGTCAATACTTTCAGTCGCTGACATTTTTGTACTTGAATCAGAATGTACAATTTCGAAAAATATTGAGAAATACATAAGTTATAGCTTTATAGTACAATCATAATTTAATATCTGCATTGACAAAATTTGTCAAAATCTTTTTTAAAATGCAATTTTGTAGACGAACAGTTTGAATGATTTGAGAAATCTATAAATTAGTCATCCTAAAATGAGTTTGGATATTACCGGCGTGGGAAGATCATGTTCGATCCCTTCTTCCCAACAGCACAGACTGGGAAATGGTACATGTAGTAGATTTTATTGCTACTTGTATCTTCATAATTTTTTTTACTGTAATTCAGATTTCAGATTTTCAAAATCTGATTATTAAAATATTATTAAGTGTATTATGAATATAGATATTATATTTATCTTTCGCAGTTCGTAGAAAAAAAGTAAAATTTTCCTTCAATGAAAAACAGTTATCTCAAATTTTCACAACACATAATAATGAAGCCACTTAGATATAAATCGCTCTGTAATATTTTGAGTCAAGATGTCTGCGTTTTCAAACCTTATGCAAAATTTTGTTTTGTGGAAATAATTTTTTTTTTTACTAAAAAACTTTCCCAGTTTGATACATGGGTATGATAATTATATCCATTGAAAAAATTATCTTGGATAGTTTATCTAGAACAGGATGATTTATCGGTTATTAATTGATTGACTTTCCTGTGTCAGTGTGTCAAGATTGCTTTTTGAAATATATGCGATATCTAAAAAAATGTTATTAATCTATTATGCATAGCTCCACAAGCCTGTGCTTATAGAACCAGTATACTGAGTGCAAGTACAGTGGTTCAATGTTGGTAAGAGCTTTCTATATATTTTTACAGGACCAATTTTCAACCCTTTTAAAGGTACCCCAAATGGTCTATACCACCAAATTGTCTTAAAATACACCATTAACTGCTGTGAGATTTTCAAACTGTTTCATTAAAAAAATGGCATTAGTTATGGATATATTAGGCTTTAAAAATCAGGTGACGTAACAAGGGTACTAATCCACAATACTATTATGTCAGTGAAGTCACCAGGGGAAAGTTGGATTAGTAGAACGTTAAATAAGTTACTTTACCAGAATTGTAAAAATATGGGACTTTTTTAAAAAGGTAGTTTATCATGATATATTTATAAATTAAGCCCTTTAAGCCAAACTTAAAACCCACTTGAGAGACATGTATAATCCATCATGCATGTCAAACAAATAGTTGTGTTATTTTTTAAAAACTTGTGTGTATGTGTGTACTTTTGTTTTTCAGTGTTGTACTTGGATTATACAGCGTCTGGAAGGTTGGTATAAGTAAAGAGAGAAATTGCCAGAAGATAAACAAATTATTGTTTTCAACACATTCATCAAGACTGAAAAAAACTTTCCAGTTTTATCAAATTTCTGACCTTTTTTTTCAAACGAAAATATCTTTTACTGTCAATTTATTTGACAATCCCTGTGTTGATTGTAGATCTATACCAAGTGTTAAATATGTCGCCTCTCTTTGGCAAGTTTTCCATTTGTTCATCTGTTTCATAAAATTTCCTTCCTCTCATCTTCCCGAAAGGCTGGTTTAGGGAGGTATCCGAGGTACATGTTAAAAAACAGCCTTTCTAGTTAAAAATGTTTGTGATAAATGCAGGAGTTTGTATTTTATTGAGAATTACAGTATTATTACATTTTTATTACATTTCGTCAGTTTCATAAAAATTTCTTCCTATAATATCTTCTTGGTGAGAGTTCGAACTGGGAAGGGTTATGTCTTAAAAAAAAACCCAGCCTTTCTAGTTATAAAATGTTTGTGTTTAATACAGGAGTTTGTCTTTTATTGAGGATTACATAAGAGATGAGGTGTTACCAGAGTATGGAAATACCCACACCACAACTAGTGTGACAAGTCTACAAACTACACTCTACAGACATGAGGCCAGGTATAGTACTTAAAGCCACCTCTTCATTGCCTATCATGCCACTCTTCTTTTTTTACAAGATTTTTCCATAATAAAAGGTGCTCTCGGAGTTAGGGGGTATCAGGAAGTAAAGTTTTTTTTGTGGTGTCGTTTTTCTTCTCTTTTTTTTTCTCCTTTTTGTGCAGGGCTCGAAATTAACTTTTTTAGATGCTTGTCCCTGTGACAACCAAGTCAGACAATATGGTTGTCCCCAGAATCCAACACTTGTCCCTATTTCATTAACATTGTACATACCTTATAAAATAGTCAGATATAGACTTAATTTCAAAACGGTTTTTAAGAGTTGCACTTTGGGAATTAATTTTTCTCAATGTAATCAGTTAGGCCTAGAACCAGTAGCACTGCTTCCACATCGTCTAGTTCCTTATTTGAGCCTGTTTCTGTCTTTTCTTTCTCGTTTTTTTTTGCACCTGTCCAGGGACAAGCCTTGACGACAGGTTGCCTAACTCAAATTTTACTTGTCCGGGACAACCCTTAGATTTTTGTCCTGTCGTCTTTGATGCTGCCGGTGACATCATTGGTTTCCTCTACCCTTTCCATATATGAGAAATACCCTTAAGGATGGACAGCCCCTTCGAGTGTCAAAATTGTTAATGTTTTTTTTCATTTGTGTATTAGAACTTTCTCTTATGTGTCATGAATTTTGTGAAAAAATTATATAAAAATTCCAGTTAGAAGTCAGTTAATTTTGATACAGTTCTTTGTAAGCGTACAGCTGGATGTGTTTTACCCCATTTCTAGCACTTCATTTTTTGTCGAAATTTTATTTTTCAATTCTCTTTTCTTGAAAACCCTTGGAGCTACACCCGTGCAATTTAACATGCTTATTAGTGACATAATAATCTAGTAAACTAGTGCTGAAAAGTTTAGCATTTTTTACTAACCGGTTAACCGTTTAAACTATCAGTCGGTTAGCTGTTTGAGGGTTGTAATGCTGTAAGTAAACTCGACTACAACAACAACAAGCTTGCATTTTGTGCTAGTAACTTATAAGATCTATGGCACATTTTGTTAAACAAGCTTTATTTAAAGTTTTAACATTTACTGTTCAAATTGCTTACGAAAGTTTTACGTGAATCCAGAATGTCAAAATTATTAAACAAAAAAATTGTTGCCTACGTAAGTAATGTACGGTAAAAAGCTTTAGGCTACATCTAAAAAGAGACTGAAGGTTACGACATCAAGTTGATTTATGGCAGGCCCGTTTGATGAACTGCATGTGCTGAACAGGTTCTGAATACTCCACCCAATGACCTAGATCTAGGTCATTGACTCCTCCAATATGTGACTTCCAGTTGTTCCAACTCGAAGAACGGCGTGTTCCAGACAGGTCACTTGAGCAACATGGGCAGCCCAGAATGATGTAATCGCACAAAATCTGGCAATCTTGCCGCTTGTTTGGTAATCAGCGGACAAAAGTAAACTGATTTTGGTGATTTTCAGCATGCTTTTCGTAATTTAACTTTCTGCATTAAAAGATGAATAATTTTAAAAAGTAAGCCGATTTTATAAAATCTGAGATACCGTTTTCTAGATTATTATGTCACTTATTAGCATGCCGAATTTCACGGGTGTACCTCAAAAAGGTTTTCGAGAAAATAGAGTTGAAAAATTGAATTTGGACAAAAAATTGCTAGAAATGGGGCAAAACCCACACAGCTGTACACTTGCAAACAACTGAATCAGCATTTCCAAACTTAAAATTAAATGACTTCTAACTTGCATTTTATATAATTTTTTTTGCAATATGCAGGACACAAAAGAGAATATGTTCTAATAAATCAACATAAAAAAATTAACAATTTTGTCCATCCTCAAACACCAAGCAATGAATCAACCTTTTGACCCTGGGATGTTCACTAGTTGTTTGAAAGATATATTTGTATTTCCAGGCGTTTCCGTGGTTGGTGTGGGGGCTTCCTGTGCTCTCTGAGCTGTAGTTTTTTAATTTTCTTTTTGTCCTTGCCATGTCTCATATTTTATGCTGCCAGAGACGTCTATGGTGGATTCCACCGCCCTTAGGGCTGGCACCAGTGTATACATGCAGGTGAAATACCCCTGAGCACGGTGTTAAACCCCAATCAAACACAGCACGTGATTTCCTTTGCTACCAAACTATATATGTATAATAAAAAAAATTCATTTTATGACTCCAATATCAGGTAAATTAATTAATGTCCTATAAAAATTAATTGCCTATGCAGTGTATTCTGCCGAATTTAATATGTGGAATACACAAATATGCCATTAAAATACACACATAAATAAAAATTTGAGGCATTACTGCATAACAAAAAAACACATAATGGTCAGAAAATATTTCTAAAATATAATTTTCTTACACTTCTTCTAGGTTAGACGGTCTGTATATCGTTGAAATACAACAATAAATCAATCTGATAATACTATACTTTAATAATGCATTCTCTTTTAATCAGAACACGAAGGTGACCCAATGGTTACATGGTGTATTACTGGATAACTTGAGTCTACCTTTAAGAGCTGGATACCTAGATGCTTTACAGACTCTACGCTCTAAGGTAAGAGGCTATTCTAATTGTCATACATACTTCTAAGGCTCAGTTGGTCAACTCCCACTCTTATGGTCAACTCCCACTCTTATCCTTGTTCCTTTCACCAATTCTGTTTATACCAAGTCAAGTCCGCCCTTCCACTTTACTCAAAATGGACATTGGTATATGTGAAAGTATGCAATGACTCCCTGGGGCCTTATTCATAAAAAATGAGCAAGTGGTTGGGCGAGAGCTTCCAGATGACCTTGTGACGACAAGGATGGTTTTCATTTGACTGGCATGCCGTCATAGATGAGAAATACACGAATCAATAAAATACTCTAAGAGTTGTTCCTCTAACCATTTAGTACCATCTGGTTCTTTAATGCAGAGTAAAGCTTTGGTAAAAATAGGCACCATCTCAAACTTTTAGTTCCGTGCACTACTTCCCAAATAGGGAAGCCCCTTTTACGGAAAAGTCTTCTCCTTGGGAAACCCCCTCGGTGGTACGGTATGTTTTGAACAGTGAACATATTGACGACTCAAAGAGGAACAGTAAGTTTTCCATGTGCAGAGCATTCATATAGCGTTTCACATTTCTATTGTGTTGCGTTTATTTAATATCGCATACACTCGGGTGGTTGGGTGGGAGATTCCTGATGTCCTAGTTTTGTTTGAGCTAAGGGACATCAGGAACCAAAATTGTTTGGGGTTTTTTCCTGTCCTTGTCCTGTCTTGTCTTGCATGTTGCCAGTGATCGATGTCAAGGGTGGTTTCCTTCACCCATGGGGCTGGCATGCCATCATATAGGTGAAATACCCATGAGCACGGTGTTAAACCCATCAATCAATCAATCTCCTTGGGAAACTGGATATTGACAAATTTACGTTAATTTGTATGTCTTTCAACTAAGACTTACCTTTCACCTTTCTAAGAAAGCGCCTTTATATTCTCATTAAAGTGCTCAATACTGCCACCCCCATAAGTTTTTACCCATCAGGTTACTTCCCCTAGGCCCACTGGGCACCCCCTGCGGTCAACCGGAAGTCCGACATCTTGCCTCATATTGGCCGCATCCCATTCGTAGCTCAAACAGTTTTAAGACTGCTATGTTTGAAGTGGGGATGGATGGGAGGGACCGTTTTCAATGGAAAGGTAAGTATTACCGTATTCACGCGAATACAGGGCGCCAGCATATATAAGGCGCATCCTTAACTTGACATATGATTGCTAGAAAAACCCTTAACACTGCATACAAGGCGCATCCTGTTTTAGTTACTTTAAAGTTGACCTTTGATCATTGAGTAAACACTTGGACCTTGATAATAAACTGATCCCCACTGTGTTGTTGTTGTTTCTGATACTGCCGACGGCCCGTTGACTTGCCGACTCTTGTATGTTGAACAGCATGTATAGATTTTTCAGCTGTGTTCTGGATTGTGTAAAGCCAAGCCGTAGTTTTGACAAATGTATATATAATATAGGGCTTAAAATAAATAAGAATTGATTGGCTGGTCATTATAGATTAAAACCAAAGCAAAACATGTTGTAAAAAGGCTTGTTTGAAAAAATAGTTTACATATCACCACATCACATGGCTTCTCAATAAAGTTTGCTATATATTTCCACATTTTTATATACCTTGCATACATTTTTTAAAAACATTGCCATACAGTTCTGTTACTTGTAAGAAAATCACCATGTCTACCGGCCGTCGAATGGCCTATACAGCCCGAGAAAAACTGAAAATTGTGATGTACGCTCAAGCACATGGTAATCGAGCCGCGGGCCGTGAATTTACCGTCCCTGAGAACAATGTACGGCGCTGGAGAAAACAGAAACACCAGCTGATAGCTATGCCAAGAAACAAACAGGCGAACAGAGGGCAACCTGCACAGTATCCTTCCATAGAGAAAATACTTGTTGATTGGATAGACGAGCGCAGGAAAGAAGGACTTGCCGTATCAACTACAGAAATAAGACTAAAGGCCCTGGGATTGGCAAAAAAACTAGAGGGGGCCGGTGAATTCAAGGCCTCCCAGTCCTGGTGCTACAGATTTATGGAGCGAAATCATCTCTCGCTCCGTAGACGAACCCACATCGCCCAAAAATTGCCTCAAGATTATGACGACAAGTTGCTGTCCTTTCAGAGATTTATAATACAGAAACGGAAAACAAATTACTTCGCAATGGACCAGATTGGAAATGCCGACCAGACACCCCTTACATTTGATTTGCCTGCCGATAATACTGTCACAACCACAGGGTCAAAGACTGTTACTATAAGGACAACAGGCAACGAGAAAAACAGATTTACAGTCATGCTTGCATGTACAGCTGACGGAGGAAAATTACCACCGTATGTAATTTTTAAAAGAAAAACAATGCCAAAAATGTTATTTCCAAAGGGAATTATTGTAAGAGTACACCCAAAAGGTTGGATGGATGATACTTTGACTAGAGATTGGTTAGAGGTTGTATGGGGAAATAGGCCGGGAGGTCTGCTTAAACGTAAAAGTCTACTAGTTTTGGACGCTTTTCGCTGTCACAGATCAGTGGATGTGAAGAGACGGCTGAAGGATAAAAACACAGACCTGGCAATCATTCCCGGTGGGATGACTTCGATGCTGCAGCCACTTGATGTTTCGATAAATAAGCCAATGAAAACAAAGCTACGAGAGAAGTGGGCGTGCTGGATGGCCGAAGGAGAACACACATACACAAAGGGTGGAGCCAGGAGAAAGCCTGAACTGCCTGTGATATGTCAGTGGATTGTCGAGGCGTGGGAGGACATTAGCCCCGCCATTATAGTCAAGTCATTCAAAAAATGTTGCATATCAAATGCTCTTGACGGGACAGAAGACGACATGCTGTGGTCAGATCAAGCTACCACTCCCTCGCCAGCGGATCACATTAATCAGATTGAAGACATAGAGGACAACGGAGACATGGATATGTATTACTGTGACGAAGAGCAGGGTACAGATTTAGTTGACATTATGAAAATATTTGACGAAGATGATGGTGACTCCGTGTTTGAAGGATTTGCAGAAGACGACCTTTACTAAGACATTTTGTAACTGTGGAAACTGTGTAAATATGTATAGTTTGTCAAAGTTTAATAAACAGAAATTCCCATAAATATAAATCAAACAGAAACTGCAAAATTTGGTGTTATATTGTTATCAGCTCTCCACGCAAAATACAAAATAAACTAAAAAGATAACTCTATACATTGTATGCTACAAGGTACCTCTGCACAGAGATGAAATCTCCAGCCGTGGAGATTTACAAAAGAGAGGGCCGTGTGCACAAATAGGATAAAGTTCTGCAGCACAACCCGATTTTCTAGCATGCTGGTTGGTATGTCGTAATTTAGTTGTAAATTTATTGTCAGTTGTAACCTTAACTAATATACAGCTAGATATATGAATACAACAATCATTCAATCATATGCTATTCAGTAAAATACAGAATTTAGCTCGCCACTCAGGACTTCTAGCTTACAGATTTCACTGGTCCGACAGTAATGAAGTTCAAATCGCCGCTGGCTGTCAGATGGTGACCGCATCAGTGCATTATTTCTCACAACTAATTTCGAGCTTAAGTGGCCGATCAGGACAATAAAAAAATCATAATTTCGTAACTCTGCAAACAAGGCACCCCAAACTCAAGCTTTATTTTCAATGAAAAAAAGTGCGCCCTGTATTCGCGTGAATACGGTACTATTAACCTCCTTGAAAACTTTGACGAACGTAAACTACAATTCTAACAAAATAAATAACTTATGCATAACATGAACATGGATAAATGAAAATTCTTTGTAACTCTTCATAGATAGTAAAGTGATTATAAAGGTTCTCTATTTAATTTCTGTAGTGCTTTCTTTACATCACATGTAGGGGCTTGCAACGTGGCTTAGTGGTTAGCACCACTAACTGCTATTCCCCCTTCGATGTTCCCTACAGGTTGAAGCCGCCTAAGGACTTGCATATTTGAGGGAGTCACAGGAGTGATTTGTTCCATGGTTTCCACTCGTTTTCCCACCGTATTAAGTAATTAGTACAGAGTAAGAAGTAGTGCTGAAACCTTTATCCAGTTAACCGTCACCGGTTACAAAATAGAGAGTAACCAGTTAGAAATTGCTTACTGATTATTCGGAAAAAATATGTGACGGAGTTCAGACGCTCTTGATGACGGCAACATATCTAGTATGCATAGTACTAAAGCAGATGATTAAAGTGTCCTAATACTTTCCTGTAACTGTGCCTTTTGAACTTGATTAAAAATAACAGAAGTGTACGAGAAGCACCCTGAAATTCACTAAAATCAGTTCACTTTTATCGGATGTTTACCAAACGAGCGACAAGATGCCGGGCCTTGTGCATCATTCCGGAATCCCCATATACATGTAGCTCACGTGACCTGTCCGGAACACACAGATCTTAGAGTTGGAACAATAGTAAGTCACACATGCGTGGAGTATTCTGGACTTGTCCATGACAGGCCATCAAACTGGGCTGCCATAAATCAGCGTGATGTCGTAAACTTGTGCCTCTTTTTAGCTGTAAAACGGATGTTAGATGTAAAACTTTTTTTTAACCATACATTACGTACAAAGGCTTAGTCATTAATCAGGCAACAATTTTTTTGGTTTAATTGTTTTGACATTCTGGATTCACGTAAAACTTTCGTAAGCCATTTGAACAATAAATATTAAGACTTTTAATAAAGTTTGTTTAAGCAAATGCGCCAAATGCAACCTTGTTGTTGTTATAGACTGGTTTACAGCATTATGACCCTCAAACGGTTAACTGGTTACCCGTCAGATAGTTCAGACGGTTAACCGGTTAGCAAAAAATGCTAACTGTTTCAGCATTAATAAGAAATGGAATATCTGTCGTCATTTAAATGAAATACCCTTGAGTTTGACTTTAACACCAATGAAACAAACAAACAAACTAACCAACCCCACACGTACATGTACATATCCATAGGTTAAAGCTTTTTTGGTTGAGGAGACAGCAAATTAATGTAACGGGTAAGGTTTTTAAGATTGGGTTTCAAGTGACTTGAATACTACTTTCTCCTCCATATGCAGACACAATCTCTACCAGAGTTGCCGTTCTTGCCTCCGTCCTTTATTCTCTCTCAATGGCTGTCAAAGTAGTCCCAAACTAAATTTCCTATTACTCTGATATAAGTTTGCCTAAAGTACAGAAAAACAGCAGGAAAGGTTCATGCTGTTCAAAGAAAATTTTATCGCTGAAGAATTGCACTTTTGAAACATATTGCAGGGGCAAATGCAGCTTTTCATTTGGGCACCCTTTTTAATGAC
>JAVFBY010298088.1:0-10292 GCA_034781015.1 Tonicella lineata
GGAATTAATTGAAATCTTATAATTTATAGACTTATACGCTTCAATGAATTGTTTATCAAATATTTGCCCTTTGGATTCTCCATTTACATATTGTTCCTTTATAATATTCGTATATCTACATTTGGCACCTATTTGTGACCTCACTGTATTTCTTTATTTGGTACTCTATGGTAGCTTGTTAACCTTTCCATCTATTGGCCAGACAACTGGTGACTAGTTTAGTTGATATATCATCGTAAACTGTCTCGTAGACAATAATAGAAATCTGTGTTAGAAGGACTGAAATGGCTGTGTTTATGAGGCTCTATTTGTCGAGTTATAATCAGAGTGGTGTGTAGAGATGTAACAATCAGTTTGTCTGACCCTCAAAATAATTGAATAACATTCATAAAATATATTTTCGCAGTCGGCTAGGGAAGGCCTGTGGTTGTTTTTACTGTTACTCGGCAGTAAATCAGAATGACAATTCCCAATGTACAGTTTACCTCAAACACATTCAAGTCAACTATTCTTTGATGTTACGCTTGGCAAATGTGGATATAGAATGTTGTTCATTTTTGTTTTTCTACCTTGAAAATTCTTGCCTGTACACGTAATTAAATTTCTTTTAATAAATTTAACCAGAAATAAAATTAAAAAAATACTACATATACAACAGTTAAAATAAAATAATTAATACAGTTTTTGGTTGTTTTTTTGTTATACATTCTTCATTGTCAGTGTCTTTTCTCAATCAATCAATCAATCAGACTGCATATTATTTCATTTTTAGTCGAGCAGTTATATTAATTGAAAATGATCATTTAGCATATTTTTGTTTAGATCTAGCTTTTACATGGGTATATTGCGTGTGGCTCAGGTATAGACTCTGCCAGCCCCCATATCTAAACTACTCAGCATACATCCTATTGCTGACATAGACATCTGCTTCCATAGTCTGTTTTCTTGAATTATTACTTACGTGACCTGTTTTGTCAGGATTAATTCATGTTTAATGCAACACATTATGTTATTCCTCTGCTTGCTTTCTATGAATGACCATTCTGATGAGGCAGTTTTTTCTACCTCCCAAAGCCGACGACTGGCAGATGATTTCAGAGAAGCCAATTTTCCTTCCGTTGCTCAGAGCTAACTTGCTAGATACTGATATAACTACATTTGCTTCTATAGAATGAGCAGATAAAAAAAACTCTGTCTTGATATGTTTTTACTGACAGGAAATTCAAAAATATGGAAATTGATGTGACAGAAATGTGTTTTGGGGGAATGCAATGATTATTTAGAGGATCTCATGGGAGAAAAAGCTTTATTCCACAATGTGAATTACAGGAATATGTTGGTCGCATTAGAATGATTGTACTGTAGGGAAGTATAAAACTGGTTTCAGGCCATGCCCCAACGTCTAATATGACATATTGGATTTTAATAAATAAAAAATAAAAAAATAAAAGATTTTTTTATTATGATTAAAATATTCAAAGAACAACATTACATAAAAATCGTTTTACAAATAAATTTATATAATATCCTTAATAAATTTAATACTTTTTGACCCAAATTCCTACCACAATATAAATTGTCTACCAAATTGCCAATGGGGCAAAAGAGGAGTGTAACATTATATCGAACTGTCTTACTATTAGAATAGTCCCTAAGTGTCAGCAAAAGTGAACTATCGATATTTGTATGTTTTTTCAATAGTCTGTTCAGGCCTGTGCTCTTATGTTTTCCTGCATAACCTAAAAATTGGCTCTCTAAAATGTTTAAGATAACCTATCATTTACATTTGTTCTGCTTTGCTGATTTTGTAAAGTACATAAATGTGCATTCAAGCAAAATTGCTTTATATTATAATACAAACTTCATTCGATGACCCGTCCCCATATAGTTGAAATACCCCTGAGTACGACATTAAACACCAATCAAACAAACAAATCATTCGATGACAAAATTGATAAAAATCAGTAACAACAATTTGGCAAACCTATAATAAATCATTACTCCTAAAATGAGTTTGCATATTAACGAACCATAGGGAGACCCTGTTCGACTCATTCTTTCCAACAGAACAGGCCTGACTCTTTTGCAATAGTTGATCCAACTATTGATAGTATAAATAATTAGTTAATTTTCTTACAAACCGTAGCAATAGATCATGAGTGCTAAAATTCTGTTATGTAATTATTCGTTGACTAAATATGGTCAAACTCTACAATCTGGTATACAAGTTACAAATTTTGGCAACCCTTTTTTTTATTATTTTTAATTAATCCAAAATTCAATTACATTATTTTACGGTACCTTAAAAAAAAATTCTCAGTAATATTGCAATAGTCATATCAGTCTTAATAGTCGCTAACAATAGAGACCAAGCGATGCGGAATCTCAATGACTAGTTGTATATAAATTATTATAGTCTGAATGTCACAAACAAATAACTTTTTATTCCTGTATGTCTTATATGTTGTTGTTGTTTTTTGTTATCATTAGAGTGAATTTTTTTGTACAATTTTATAAATGGAATTTATGTATTGCTATTTTCTGACGTCTACCTTTCAGGTTTTGCACATTTTGGGTGCAGTTTTTGTAAAGAGAACCGAGTGGATGGAGAACTGTTGTTAACATTAACAGAGAGGGAATTAGAAAGAGATTTAGGAATGACCAATGGGGTCTCTAGAAAAAGGTCAGTTTATATCTTACCATTTTGTACATAAAATATACCGATTTCATGTCTGTGTTTTAAAGTCTTTATGTTATTTAAAAATGATCCGAATGACCAATGATTTCTCCAGCAAAAAAGTTCAAATATATTCAGAATGTCAAGGGATATACTCATTTCTTGTCTGTAAGCTTGTCTGTATTTATACTCGTGTCTTTACAAAGGCCTCTGGAAAAAGGTAAGTTACAAATTTACAATACGTGAGCTTCCCAATGCCGTGATGCTAGCAGAGTTAAGGGGCATCAGGATGCTGATGTGTATGCTGTCCAGTTCTTTTGTTCTGTCCTTGTCCTATCCTTAAAAAAAATTGAATTAATCAGTCTGGGAAAAGGTAAATATTTAATTTTGGCGTGTCAAATTCACTTTTTTTATTCAACCCTCAGGCATGTTACCAGTCCGTGAATGCATCTTCTATAAAACTCTCTAATATAGATCTGATTTTAATGAGATAGATTATAAATAAAGGACATATTGTCCCTGACTATAGATTAAATCAATAATACAGGAGATTTGAGATGGTGCAACATTATCAGTGGCCTCACAAGCACACCCTTTACTACTCTTCATAGTTTGATAGAAGTCTGGGGTGTTAACTGGTAACGATCATGCTACGATCACTTTATTTATTGCCTAAAAGCACCCTTCTTTTCAATCACTCAATCAGTAAATCATGTTTTAATCTATGTATTTTATTTTCAGATTTATGCGAGAATTGGCCTTATTGAAAGAAATTGCTGACTACTCTTCCTGTGATCCAGATAATTTGGCTGATGAACTTCGGAAGGTCGGGCCGGAATACGCCCAGCATACGTTTAATCTGGTGCATGCTGGGATATCTAAACCTCTCATCGCTACCCTCACACCAGACCAATTAAACACAATACTCAAAGAAGACTGTGCAATAGACAATGGTGTCCACCGAATTAATATAGTAGAAAAATTTACTTGTACGTATAAAAGTAGGCATTCCTTTTCTTTGGAAACGTTTTTCTTTTGTTAGCTTTTTATGTTGATTTTAAGTATTTAAATGAAAGTGTTTACAAATTTTAAAGTTATGACATTGGCCAATATTATAAACTTTTTCACCCAACTTTGGTGAAATTTAAGTTAAACCATATTTAAGGAAATGTAACTGAATACGTAATCATACTAGCGCTTTTAGAGGATGACAAACAAAGCAAATTTTTATCGCACTTGCATGCAAACATGCAATTTTCACTTTGTGTGCCAGGGACTGCATATGCGATTTTTTTCTGTGTGTAAATTTGCAGCGAAATATGCAGCTATTAACCATGTTAGCTACTTTTGCAGTTACATTTAGGTGCGATTTTTGGTCGTCTTGGTACATGTACCTGAATCCAAGCATATAGTTTCTCGTATATTTAATTGTGTGTTAAATATCCACTTTTAATTTTAAAATACACGTTGTGTGTCAGAACCGTTTGACGCGAAAATCGCAGGTACATGTACCTGTGTATAAATTCACCTTGTATGTCATCCCTTTTGTGCTTTAAGTTAAAATGTCATACGTATATAACTTTATTGTTAGAGAATGAATAGATTTTGGGAGATTGCGTGGCGCGTGTTAGTCACAAGTAATGACAAACTGAATTGTATTACATGAATTTGTATTTAAATTGTGTCATAATTTCTTATAACTCTTGTTTATTCTGAACAAGAATGAGGGACAACAGGAATCAAAATTGTTTGTGTTGTTTTCTTTCCTGTCCTTATCCTGTCTCATCTTTTATGTTGCAGTGATCGATGTCATGCATGGTTTCCTTCATCCATGGTTTCCTTCACCCATTGGGCTAGAACGCTGTCATATAGGTTAAATACCCATGAGCACGGCGTTAAACCCCAATCAATCAATCATTTTTGTTCGTCATTTTAAAACCTTCACTTAACCTACAAAGTTTGAGGAAAAGCTAATAACTTGGAATTTTTTAGAGAAATAGCAGAATTCAAAAGAAATACTTTCCCTCTGTAAATGTGACAATAAGTTATTTATGTTTTGTTTAGCAATAAGCTTCTCATGTAAGCCTGAGTCTGAACGAGACGGAGCTGACAAAGAATGTGAGGCAGATTCAGACTCTGATTCAGAAAGGAAAACACTGGATGTTGTCATTAGTTACAGAAGGTCAAATGGTTCACAACTGGCAAGGTAAGGCTTCTTTTTTAAAAACGGCATCAATGTTATTTCTCAGTATTAAATGGATAGATTGACATTCTCTTGCAAAATAACTAGATGTTGTTTTATGGTTATAAATATTCCAGGGAGACAACTTTGCTATAAACAAACTTTTAAAAATCTATATAATTCTGTGTAAAGCTCAGTTAGAATGTTTTACATTCATATTCATATGGAGATTACATGTACGTTGTGAACTTGTCAGGCCTCAACAGTCAACACGGTGCTTGTTTTGCAGTGAAATAGTGCAAAAGGAAGAATCATCAAATATTAATAATCCATTACATATGTGCTGCTTACACTACATTTAACATTGACAATAAAACCTTAACGAGTTTTAACCTAGGGTAGTTATTGATTGATGTGTAAAGTGAAGTGTTAGTTCTAATCTTGGCTTCGCCTCAATTTCACACCTGAAATGAGAAAGGATATTACCTGGAATTGCTTTGTTTTCCAGTTTATTAAAAGTCCACCTGCAGCTGCGAGGGTTTAAAGTTTACCTGGATGTCGATCGTCAAGACAACGGTCACCTTAATGACAGGCTGTTGACTCAAATCCGAGCGGCAAAGAATGCTGTGTTAGTATTATCAGAAGGAGCTCTTGACGGCTGCATAGTGGATGAGGATAACACAGACTGGATTCATAGGGTAAGAGTGTCAAGGTCATGTTGGGGTAGAGGGTAAGAGCCTAATAGGTTAGGGGTGGTGGGAATGACGCAGACTTGATTCGTAAGGTAAGGATGTCAAGGTCAGATTTGGGTGGAGGCTTAGCGGTTAAGTGGATGGCAGGGTTGAGGAAAACAGACTGAATTAAGGACGTCATGGTCATATAGGGCGTCAAGGTCATATTGGGATAGAAGGTAAGGGCTTAAGAGGGAGGGAGGGATGGGAATAACACAGACTGGATTTATAGGGTAAGGGTGTCAAGGTCATATTGGGGTGAAGGGCAAGAGCTTAACTAGATAGCAGGGATGAGTAAAACACAGACTGAATTTGAAGGGTTAGAATGTCAGGGTCAGATTGGGGTAAATGGTTTAGAGCTTAAGAGGGTAGGAGCAATTATAATCACACAGACTGGTAGTCCAGGTCAGATTGGGGTAGAAGGTTAACCTAAAGGGGCTAGAGGGATTATAATAACACACACTTGTGGATTGATAGGGTATGTGGGTCAAGGTCAGATTGGGGATAGGGGAGAGAATCGCAGTATGAACCTACGGTAGGGTGTGGAGGGTAAGAGCTTAAGAAAGTGGGAGGGGTGAGAATAACACAGACTGGATTCATAGGATAAGGATGTCAAGGTCACACTGGAGAAGATGTTAAAAGATTAAGAGGGAGGGGGCGTGGATGAGATTAACACAGACTGGATTCCTAGGACATGTAAGATAAGAGTGTCAAGGTCACATTGGGGTGAAGGGAAGAGCTTAATATAGTGGGAGGTATGAGAATAAAACAGACTTAAACAGATGCATTAATTGGATGTCAAGGTCAAATTAGGGTAGATGGTAAGATATTTAGAGGGTTGGAGGGAGAAAATAAAACAGTCTGGATTCATGTGGTAAGGGTGTCAAGGTCACACTGGGCTTACAGACTGACATAATAACACAGACTGAATTCATTAATCATGGTATTAAGGAGTAGAAGGTTAGAAGTTTTGAGGGTGGGAGGGAGGATAATAAAACAGACTTGATTTATTAGGTACTTCTGTCAAGGTCATATTGGAGGCTAGTGGCTAGAGCTTAAGATCCTGGAAGGGATGATAACAAAGACTGGGTTTATAGGGCAAGTATGTCATGGTTATACTGACATAAAGGGTGACAGAGTTAAGAATAACATAGACTGGATTTATAGGATAAGAGTGTCAAGGTCAGATGAGTGTAGAGAGACTGTAGAGGGAGACTAGATTCACACGGTAAGGGTGTCATAAGGAGTGGAGGGTAAGAGCTCAACAGGGTGACAGGGATGAGAATTAACAGAGACTGGATTCTTTAATCATATTGGGTAGAGGGTTAGAGCTATGAGGGTGGGAAGGATGTTAATACAACATACATGATTTATAGGGTAAGGGTGCCAAGGTCCTGTTGGTGAAGATGACAAGAGACTATAGCTTAAGATTGTGAGAATAACACAGAGTTTATAGGGAAAGTTTGTCATGGTTACAATGAGGTAGAATAACATAGACTGGATTTAGAGGCGTAAGAAATGGTATAAACCAGACTAATGAAATAATGATCAGTTAAGTTGTTTTATTATAGTTTGCTCAACGAGTTGATATGGTCTTGACCTTACCTTTAATATTCTTCTTCATTTCAGGAGATTGCTGCTGCCTTGTCAGCCAGCTGTAATATTGTCCCTGTGTTGTTTAACTTTAAATGGCCTCCGATGGAACAACTACCTGAAGATATACGGAAAGTCTGCTGCTATAATGGAATTAAGTAAGTCAGAAACAAGGTCCACAATTCAGGACAAAGGTCATTGGGCCCACATCCGTTGACCCTGTAATTGTATTCAAGGGGCAAAAATAAAAATAAAAATTTTGATATAATCTTTGTCTTTACTATGACCATGCCAAGTTTCATTTAATTAGTCAGTTGGCTGTAATAAGTCAGTCGGCTTTAAGATGACTTGCATGCTAATATGCCCATGATTCATTTATTTTATTTTTTTATAAATCTATGGAAGACAAAAACGATTTCTCTTTTTTAGATCTCTGGCTGTCGCCATTAGGGGTTGTGCCCTTGTTTGTGACATAGCTCTGCAGACACTGGATGTACTATCTTTGTGTGAACTATTTATTTAAAAATAAGCCCCACACAGCAAGGTAGACAAAAAATGGGCACTGTCCCAAGAAAAGGATTTGATTCTCAATTAGAATTCGTACACTCATACATTTAGTTTAACCGTCCAAGTGCTTAGACATTGCAGCCTGGACTGTTTTGGCTTTATGTTGATGATAACCCAATATTTTACACCTCATTATGCATCCCACATAAATCAACATGGAAACTAATTGGCACGAGGGAATACAACAAGTAGTGCACTGTATGGTGACATAAATTATTATTGTAGCCAAGACCATTCTATTAAGTAACATCCTGGCTGTTTGCTAGAGAAATATGTCTCGACCGACTATTTTTTAAATACATTTCTTAGTTTTTAATAAAAAAGTTCTTGGCTGAATTTACAGATGGATTCATGTCTCGACCGACTATTTTTTAAATGCATTTCTTAGTTTTTAATAAAAAAGTTCTTGGCTGAATTTACAGATGGATTCATGACTATCAGGATGCCTGTGTGGACAAGTTAGAGAGATTTCTACGACAGCCTGCCAAACCCAAACAACTCCCCACAGAGTGTTGTGTGTCGGATGCCGGATCCAACAGTCAAGCACATGCCTCATGCTCGGGTGCACATGCGCTGACCCCAAGCTGAGAGTGACCCACCTCCCTTAGTCGTAGAGTTTGAGGGAGGGCGACAACTTACAATGTAATCAGAGCTTAGAAGGACAGGTGTACCCGGGATAATCCATTTCCTAGCCTTTCAGACCAAATCAGGTGGATTATGGAGGCATTTACTGGATTACATTATCTCTGTGATTACCTCCCTTTATTAAACTCTTTAGTCTGTGGAAGTTAAGAAGGAGCATGGATACCAGTAACCATGGCATCTTGTTTGTGATTGGAGCACTGTGATGTGGGAAATACGATGCAATCCTTTTTTTGGAGTTTCTCTTCCTACACGTGCTTTATAACCTTCTCTATCTCTTACTGTCTTCTCCCAAGAATTCAATATGGAGTGTGATATTACTACAAGAAAGAGCTGTGCCGTTTTTGACAAAATAAGTGCATTGTGGGATACCCTCATGGTTTCCAAGAGATTACATATATTTGTTATAGCTTTGTTATGGCCATTTCTAGACGGAGCTAGTCATATTGGCAAGACGTGAGATCATTCTTAACGTGTTAGTTTTGTTACCTGTTGAAAAAGTGTACGCCTGCATTAATTGGGATTCCAGCTTAAATTCTCCCATTTTTGTGTTATTTTCTTACTTGAGAGGTACATGTATTAATAAGAGAAAACGTCACAAATATCCGCCATTCATTCTTATACCAAATACATATCTCGGTGAAATCTCAAATGGATTAAAACATTATCAATCCGTTATAGGGATTATATTCAGTGGATAACAAACAAAAGTATCACTGAATTCAAAGTATTATTTCATGATTGT
This sequence comes from Tonicella lineata, assembly GCA_034781015.1. Lineage (NCBI taxonomy): Eukaryota > Metazoa > Mollusca > Polyplacophora > Chitonida > Mopaliidae > Tonicella > Tonicella lineata. The sequence goes on from JAVFBY010298088.1 coordinate 9,138, forward strand.
GAAGACGGCATCAGAGGGCCTGATGGATTACTCTATGCTGGATTTATTAAGGAAGACAGCTGTACACTAGTCGCAAGTCTTTAGTCCTTCCTTGACTCTGTAACTACTATCAGCATTATTACACCCTGATTAACTGATTCCAGCTCACATCTGTGATTCCAGATAAAACCCACTTGGTTAATGCCAAGAAGAAATTCAGGTAAGCTTCAATGTATCATTAATGACCATTGTTGTGACTAATATTATAGAAACTCACTCAGACAAATGTATACAAGAAACCATTATACATTGACCAATAAATATGTCAGAAACCATTGTACAGGTACATTGACCAATAAATATACAAAGAATATATACCAAAAACCTTTATATGCTTTCCAATAAATATACTAGAAGAGCTGACCAATCACTGATGATAAGCAAAGTGTGTGATACATGAAGATGTATCTGCACGAGTTGTGTCACGTCACACTGCAGTACCAATCGATCTCTATTAAAGAGAAGATTGATACTCAGTATGACCTGACAAAATGAAAAAAACTGACAAGTAAATATATAAAAAAATATATTAGAATCCTTTGTATATTGATTGGCCAATAAACATTCCAGAAACCAAAACATACCAGCCAATAAAAACACCAAAACCCTGAATACACTGACATACAATCAGTAGTTTAGTATGTTTGATTTGGGTTGATGTGACATTGATGTCATACTAAAGGCTTTTTAAATCGTATGACAGGTACCAGTTCACAGCCAGAAGAGGAAACCAAGACAAAACGAGGACAGTATGAAAACAGAGACCACAACAAATATATATTCTTTGTGGGCACCAAGGCATCAGGAAACTCTTGCCAAACACCCATATTATCAGAAGGTTCCTGTTACCCTGTCTTGTGCCTTTCAAACTATAAAGGGGCAAGTGTTAAGCAGAATCTGCCTGTGCCCTGGTGCTCTCTGACAGGAAACTGATTTGTTGTGATGTCTTCTACTGTTTATTTGCACAATTTGTCTTTTTGTCCCCCGCCACTTTAGTGGGAGGGGACTTGGAAATGCTAGTTGTCCGTCCGTCCGTCCGTGTGCACGGTTGATACATTGTGTGTCTTTTCATCAGCATATTTGGTTGTTGCGTGGCTTTTTTTCATTGTGTGGCTA
>JAVFBY010298199.1:0-10289 GCA_034781015.1 Tonicella lineata
TAAGCGATGTAAAATCGCCGATTTTCAAGGCTATAGTGTGTCTTCCTATATATGTTCCAGTATAGGGAGCAGTTATTTTTTTTTTTTTTAAAGTTCATTCGTCATTCGGTTTCATTCGTCATTCGGATTAGTGAGTCCCGTTTTATACACGGCTCCCTGGTTGGATAACTCACTTTTGCTTTTATCATACGGCAAATAGTCATATAGATGACAATTTACCCGACGGAAAATGCGTCGATGAAAATTTATCCGACGACAAATGCCCCGACGACAAATTCTTTGACGACGATTTTTCCGACGACAAATACCCTGACAAACACTTCTCCAACGATAATTCGTCGTTAATTGAGTTATCCTCGTTGTAACGGTTGTCAATAGAGCACCAGACAACCTCTACAGTTTGCTCTCAGTTTCGGTTGAGTGGGTTTTAACTGGTTGGTACCAGTTTACCAGACATAAACAGAGCTCAGCGTGCTTATTTTTGTATTAGTACGCTTCATTTGCTCTCGGTGAAAAACGTGAAGGGACACAAACGATATATATATGTGTATGGAGATAATTATGTAGAACTATGTAATGCAGCTTCATTTGTTACCGGCAACACCGACGTAATGAGAGTCAGAATGGAACAATTTTGCGCAACTGTTTATGCGATTCAACCCTCCACGCCCTGGGTGCTAAGGTTATTTAACGCCATCATTTATTTTGCTTTCACGGCGCATATGTAACGTGTATATGATACACACTGCTGTTATCAGCTTGGCTATATAGATATTCCTGCAGACGGATTTGACTGATTACTATATACATAGTGGAGTTAACTACAGGACGTCCTACCTTCAACATGCGGTGAGTGTCATTTTATTTCTGCTGTACGTTATCGTGGATTCCTTAATGGAGATATATTTTTTACTTACACAGAATTTTCGCGGTTGGTTGGTGGGAACTTACCAGGTCAAAGTTGTGCCCTGTGCTAACGGGCAATACGGCGCGGAGATGTTGTATATCTCGACTTACGTGGAGTTAGGTGCACGATTGGCTTTTATATCTTGCGCTATTAATATGCACACAATATTTTTCACTTGCATGTGTTGCTTGCTGTCACTGTTTTGTCATTGCTGTCTCTTTTGCCCTTTTGATTGAAACGCCGTAAATGAGAGAAATATCTGCGTAAAGTCTATCATTTGTTCTTGGTAGAACACCGCGTGACTTCGAGACTCACTATTTTACCATGTGTTGATGAGTGTCTCACTGTGTCTGTAGATGACAAATAACGTAAGTAAAGGCTGGGGAAAGTCAATCGTGCACCTACTCCGTAAAGCAACACCCAAACAAATAACCCACACTAGTTTCGTTAGTTTGCTAAATTAACGAGGACAAGTGTTAGATATACACCGGAATATTAATTATCTTGTTTTGACAACAGATTTCAAATGGTTTTGAATACAGAACTAAACGTTTAAGTCCAGGTCTCTCTGGGTTTGAATACAGAACCAAACGTTTGAGTCCAGGTCTCTCTGGTTTTGAAAACAGAACAAGACGTTCAAAACCAATACCCTCTGGTTTGGAATACAGAACTAAACTATCGAACTCAATACCCTCTGGTTTCGAGCACAGAACTAAACTTTTGAACTCAAGACTCTCTACTATGGAGCATAGAACTAAAATTTCGAACTTAAACCCCTCTGTTTTTAATACAAAACCTTTAAACCCAAAACCTTCGAACTCAAGACACTAAGGATTGAATACAGGGCTAAACGGTCGAACTCCAGAAACCCTCTTTTTAAATACAGAACTAAACTTTCGAACTCAAGACACTCGGATTTTGAATACGGAGCTAAAGTTTCGAACTCCACCTGGTCTTAAATAGAGAACTAAACTTTCGAACTTAAAATCTCTGGTTTTGAATACTGAACTAAGCTTTTGAACTTCTGTTTTGAAAACAGAAATAAACATTCAAACTCAAGACTCTCTGGTTTTTAGTTTATAACTAAACTGTTGAACCCACGACCCTCTGGTTTTGTATAGAGAACTAAACTTTCGAACTCAACACCTTCTGCTTTTGAATACAGAACTAAACTTTCGAACTCAACACCTGAATACAGAACAACTTTAGAACTCAAGTCGGTCTGATTTTGAATAAGAGCTAAACTTTTGAACTCAACACCCTCTTGTTTTGAATAAAGAGCTCAGCTTTTGAGCCCTGGACCCTTGTAGCGATTGTCTTGTAGGCTATCCTTGCATTGTCTTGTATCCTGCGACTATCTTGTGTCTTGTCAAAGTGGGCTGCCAGTGTCGTGCTAAAATGATCCCCTCCACCCATGATTTAAATAACCGTAATTACGATCTAAACCCACAAGCAAACAAGCACACCTTAGGAGGTGTTTCTATGCTTCACTGCAACGACACTGGAATCAAACTCTCTCGTAATTAAATGGTCACATTCAAGATTTCAGAGAAATTGAATTTGTATTTTATTTTAATTTATTATTTCGATATTTTCACTTTGTGCTTATAGATATTACAAGATAGGTAATACAAGAGGATATTATTTTTATCCTGCTATTTAATACATGCACAAATGTGGGCTAACCTTTTAGAAGCGACCTATATAATTATATACTGTTGTATTTCTTGATGTGATCAAGGCCTTCGATAAAGTGTGGCATAAAGGACTTCTTCATAAACTCAAAGCTATAGGCATAGAAGGGCATCTATTGAATTGATTTAAAGACTACTTAGCTATAGATAACCGCTTCATTGGGTTCACAGTTGAAGGTCAGTCCTCTAATTATTACCCAATTAATGCCGGTGTACCTCAGGGATCTGTACTTGGCCCTGTGTTGTTCTTGGTCTCCGTGGTTTAGAGTGTAACATCCATTTGTTCGCTGATGACACTTATTGCAATGCATATCAACGATAAGTCGGTGACTGAGTCGAAAATATCAAAAGATCTTGCACATCTTGTTAAGGGGGTCACAACAATGGCTGGTTTCATTCAATGCAAGGAAATCAACATACTTTATAATTAGCAATAAAAAAATAACCCATTATTCCTTAATATCAGTATCACTCATATCCCGTTCAAAAAGGTTGACAATCACAAACACCAAGGTACCATATTTAATAATAAACTTACATGGTCTGACCACATCAATTATGTTTTAGAAAAAGCTGGCAAGCGTTTGTCGATCCTTAAAAAAAACAAAAATCTTCTTCCTACTTTTGTCGATCCTTAAAAAAAACAAAAATCTTCTTCCTAGAATATGTCTTACCAATATTTATAAGCAATTAGTTAGGCCCATCCTCGAATACGACAACGTTATATGATAACTGTAGTAAAAAAGATAGCGATAGCCTAGATCGACTACAACGTTAGGCAGCTTTACTTTGTACGGCTGTTTGTAATTCTCTTTAATTAAATAAAAGCATTAAAATAAATATATATACTGACAATACAGCTGTTTTAAAGGCAACTAACCACGAGAAGCGCACATAACGATCCGAAAGAGGAAAATCGTTTTCGCTTTTCATAGATTTATAGAAATTATTGGTACTTGGGCATATCGTGGGCCATGCTGCTTGTCCTTATAAAGGCTAACATGAATCCATAACCCATTAGTAGGTTAATGTTCTTTTTGTAAATTTCTCCCTTTGAAATTTTGAAGTTTCATTTTAATTTGAAACCCGAAGGAAAGAAATGCACGGATTGAAAAGTAGCTCTGTGATGGGTCAACTATGCAATCCAATCTACACCATTTACCGTAAAATATATCTGTGAAGATGGATACAAAAAAGCTGGGGAGTGGGAGGATAATAGAGAAAAAGAGCGGGTCACTCTGACTCTGCTCCCTTACATTGAATTGAATGCACAGTGCAGAACAGTCAAACATATTCAGCCAACTGGAAATATGTCTAGTCTTTGGTGCCTGTGACACCTGCAAACATTTGAATTTGTTCTGAAAACTCTATACAGGTGGTGGATAAAGAAGGTTAACTAAAGTTCAATGTGTAATATAGGTTGAGGCCTATCTACCGTCCATTGAATCACGATCGATTGACTTCTCACGCACTTTCTCGCATTACTTGTCATCTACAGGCAGCCAGCCAACGTGTTACCTTTGAAGTCAGGTGGGGTTTTACCAAGAACAATTATAATGAAGCCAATTACGCACATTATTGCGTCTAGGTCTAACACAAATATTGTGTTCTTCCATGCTTTCTATACCCATATCCTATATTGTGTTGATAGTAGAGTCACAGGTATCGACCAAAATTCATTTTGTGTCCTATAAATAAGCCTATAGGTAAATGTATACATGGACGCATAGTTTCTATACATATTATACAGTTGGTTTTATGTGTGGCAGTGTCTATATACAAACATGTATATTTTGTGCCTTTGTGTCTATATACATATATGCACAGTTTACACTTTTGAAAAAAATATACAGTTTATTTATGTGTTTATAAACATACATGTGTAGTTCATTTATGTGTCTATTTTCTATATATTTTTTTTATAAATGCAGAGAAAGAAAATGTGATATGCCTCCTCCCGGGATCGAACCCGAGACCTTTGGCTTACAGGGTGAACACTCTACCGACTGATAGAGGACGTCGAAAGAGTGATAGTCAAGGTTCACCCAAGTAAAGGCTGTATTTGTACAGTTTGGATGATATGCCAATGCCTACATTAACACGTACTTTTAATGAGTCTATACATACATATACAGTTTGTTAATGTTCCTGAAATATCCACCCTCACCTGAATGGGTCTGAAAAAACATTTTGAAAACAGCAAAGATTTCATTTAATCTGTTTGTTTTGTTTTTTTGACTGTTTTCTCAGAAACGTCATATGACCTAAGGCAGCTAAATTAACCACAATGACACGTACATTCTCTTCCACTATGACGCATGACCTGATTATGTAGGAGTTGACAATACATTATTACATATATGTTTCAACTTTTCATGACGACGTATTGTTCTATAGCCATAAAAATACCATCTAGCTTTTCAGCGCAGACTGGATTTTGGGACAAAGAGGCTTCATCTCAAGCTTTCAGTTTAGTGTACTACTTCCCAGATGGAGAAGCCCTATTTACGAAAGAGCCTTCACCCTGGAAAACTGTATGAATGTAGTTTGTCAAATATAATAACATGTCAATAGAAGCACTTCGCCGGAAGACGACCGCATTTTACGGCCATTTACTAAATATAACTACATAAAATGGTGTTTCTTAATGACCAAACTGATTATATACATGTATTGGCGAAGGTTTTATTCAAATGGACGAGACGACAACCAGTTATCGTCGTCGAAAACAGCAGCACCAGACAACCTCTACATTTGTCCACAGTTTCGGTTGAGTCATCTTCTCTAGACAAGGGTCTTTTTCGAGGTATATACTCTGCATTAGAGTCATTGTAATGGAGAGGTGCTCGGAATTAAAACCTTGGCTAGCGAAATGCGGTTAAGTCGGTATTAACTGGTTGCTACCAGAGCACACTTCCAAGAAACTTGTTATGCTAAGCTTACTAAGAAATAAATGTTCACAAAAAACTTAAGAAAAACAAATTAAGTGCCTATCATATAACATCTTAAGACATAATTTTCGAAGTTTCATGGAAGTGTGTCCTCTTTACCAAACATCAACAGAGCTTAGCGGGCTTATTTTTACCCCGTGGTGAACGGGATCTACAACTCACTCACTCTCTTGTTGGCGATTTTGTTGTTGTTGTTGTTGTTGTTGTTGTTGTTGATGTAACACTAACTAAATGGACTATTTCTCTGTCAATAATGTTAGGATTGTTCTGAAAATTGGACAGTATATACCTAGTAGTAATACGCAAGTCATAACGGAGCCGAAATTTTCATTTTTCCCTTCTTGTTCTTGTTGTTGATGTAACCCTAACTAAATGGACTATTTATCTGTCAGTAATGTTAGAAATGATCTGAAAATTGGAAAGTATATACCTGATGGTAATACGCAAGTCATAACGGAGCCAAAATTTTCAATTTTTAGATCTTGTTCTTGTTGTTGATGTAACTTTTACTAAATAGACTATTTCTCTGTCAATACTTTTAGGATTGCTTTGAAAATTGGGTAGTATATACCTTATAGTAATACGCGAGTCATACTGGAGTCAGAATTCTCAATTTTCCAATAGTTTTCTCAAAAAGTAAGTTTATAAATGGACACAGCACAAATGTCAAGGCTTTGAGGCATTTGTCTATAATGCATGCATCAAAGCCTGCTTCCACAAGGTTAGTATTTGTTTATACATGCACACACCCCAAATGTCAAGGCGTTAGGCCATGTATTATTTATACATGCATCAACACCTTGACATTTGTGCCTGTGGTTGCAGTAATATTATTTCCTGCTGGCCACGGGGTATGACTCGCAGTGCGGACTTGTTTTTATTCAGAAACAAAAACAATATTCTTGTTTGATACAAAGCTAAAATAAATCTGGTGGGAATAAAACACCAGAGGGCTTGAACTATCACGAGAAGATACATGTGTAAAAAAACAATATATTATACTATGTATAAAATTTACCCCGTGGTGAACGGGTCTAGGAATTACTCACTCTCTCGTCGATTTTGTTGTTGTTGTTGTTGTTGTTGATGTAACCCTAACTAAATGGACTATTTTTCTGTCAATAATGAGAGAATTGATCTGAAAATTAGAAAGTATATATCTGATGGTAATACGCCAGTCATAACGGAGCCGGAATTTTCAATTTTCCCGAAGTTTTCTCAAAAAGGAAGTTTATAAATGAACACAGCACAACTGTCAAGGCTTTGAGACATTTGTCTATAATACATGCATCAAAGTCGGCATTCACAAGATTAGTATTTGTTTATACATGCCCAACCCCCAAATATTAGGGTGTTATTGCATGTAATATTAATACATGCCTCAACACCTTGACATTTGTCCCTGTAGTTGCAGTAATCGTGTTTACTGCTGGCCACGGGGTATGTCTCGCAGTGCGGACTTGTTATATCTGGTGATAACTAAATAAGAAGAAAAGGGGGAACAAAACAGAAACAAACACACACATACAAAGAGAAAACAAAAAGCAAGACACCAGCTGGGGTTATTAATATAGACTAGGCTTACACATCAATTAGATAACTTTTGAGACGGGATTTAAATAGAGAGACAGATGCTATCGATTTTACTTCTGTAGGCAATTTGTTCCGTTCCCTCAGACCCAAGACGCATGAGAGTAATACGAATGATTCGATTGAGAAAATGGTCTATATAAATTCAAGGTTTGAGTTCTAGTGGGATACCTGTGAATGGAAGATATTTGGGTATAGTAGGATATGTACTGTAATGGAATTGTTCCTATACGCGATAATACAACTTAAGGGGAAAACACGAGCGTTTGAAAAGGGCTAATTGTTGTAATTGAAGAAGATTCAATTCAAGGAAAATCGGAAATGTATGATCTTTTTTTTAGAAGAAGAAATAGCTCTAGCAGTTCGTTTTGAAGCAAATTTAGATGGCGCAATTGAATCTGTATGTGTTGGCCCAAATTAAGATTGTTACAATACGACAAACATGGAAACACCATAGAGTAATATAAACTAAGAAGAGTTTTCTATTTATCGAGTTCTTAATGTGATTAATCAGACCTATGTGTCTGGAGATTTTGGGGGAAATATAGTTGATGTGGTCAACCTAGTTCAATTTGTCATTGAAATATATACCAAGAAATTTACTGCAATTCTCAAAGCCCCACTAACCGCTACACAAGACGGTAGCTTAAACTAAGCACACAATTTATGTCTTAAATGATATGTCGTTACCTGAATTATATAATGCAACGTTTCCCGTCGTTGTAATTTGTCCCAAAGCGTTCTACAATGCCAAAGACATTATTTTGTATTTAACAGCGTTTGTTCTGCACAGTTATCGTAGATTAAAACAACAACAAAACAAACTATAACTGCCAGCAAATTATTTCTGGTTTTATGAGCTCTTTCAAAACAATTTAAAAAATAACGAAATGGTGTCTATGGGATGGATGCAAAGGTGATATTTGCTTTCCAGAGAAGGTGGATATTTACACTTTGTTTCCTTTCCAAATACACAACTTAGCTTAAAAAATGTTTTAAGTATGTAAAACGGTTGGACTTTAGTGAGAGTTGTCGCCCCTGTCTTTATTTTGTGGGAACCCCTCAAAATACAAACTTTTACATCGATTTTGAAGAAAAATAGGAAATCAAAACTTTCAGTTTATGGGGAAAATGGAAACTTCATAACTTTGTCTATCTCCCCGATTTTCTTTTTTATAAATAGTTTTAGCCGATTTAGCGGTTAGTGGGGCTTTAAGTTCCAGTTTTCGCCGAACTGAGAATATTTAACTAGTATATAGCCCTGGATGACTGATAATATACACTAAAGTGTAGCCTATTAACGGCCATCATTTAAAGATATTCAAACCTGCAAATAGCTGTGTTGTTGTTGTTGTTGCGTTTAGTCTACCTAGTCCGTTTTCATCCAGATTTCCAGTCACAATTTATTTTGAAATGCTGTGAAATGTGTTGATATTGAAAGAGGATATATCAAGGTTTAATAGGATGGTTGATTTTTAGAGAACCGGGATAGTTAACTTTGATTTTGAGGACAAAATTTTCAAAAGTCTGCAGAGGAGTAAGCCAATGTACATCATACCTCCATGACTGATAATAGGCTACACTTTAGTGTTTATTATCAGTCATCCAGGGCTAATCCGTCATCAGTCCTGAATGTAGACTTTTTGTAGTTAGGCTATTCACTCGCATCTATTGCACCTCTGTTTTCATCTTCTTGCTCGGTAGGCCGCTGACATTTTGAATGGGAATGTCACGCGAACTCACACAGGACGTGTGAACTGCTCTAGCCGCGAGACTTGGGCAGATGGATTGGAAGTTTGGAAGTGTCGTGGGCCTCGTGGCTAGAGCAGATCCTGCGTCCTGCGTGAGTCCACACATGTGACATTCCAATTGTTTTGTGACGTCACATTCTGTTGTTGTAATGTAATATTCAATTCAGGGTGTACAAGGGACTGATGGACACCCCTCTACCCAATAATATATTATCTGCAAATATAATGTAATTGGTTGTTTTCTCTTCAGACTGTCTGCTGGGTATGACATCGACATAATAACTAATTGACTGGAGACTGGCAGAATGGCTCCTCCTGTAAGGCGACATCGCAGATCGCGAATGGCAAGGATTGCAGATTCTGGTTGTCTGGGCTGTTGTTCAGTATTTTGCATCTTTACTGGTGTTCTATTGCTTTGTCCAGGAGTTCTGATTACTCTACAGGCCTATGGAGTCATAGACTTTATCTCACTTCCAGAGTAAGTGTTACTGTTTTTTTTCATTTTTGGCGAGTGTTTGAACTTAGGAGGTTTAACTTGCTCTGTAAACTTGTACATTATAAAGGCTGCTGATCTCCTTTCTATCTTCAATCCAATGTAAGCCTCTGGGTTAAAACAGTATGTTTTGAGCTGTAAACTTATTGATAAAAATCTGGAGGAACAGTAATTTTTTAACTGAACATTTATATAACGTTTCGCATTTCTGTCATGTCTGTTGTGTAGCGTTGATTAAGTGTTGCTTACTAATAGAGACGAGAGCTTCCTGATGCCCTGGTGCTCTCTGACATGTCTGAGTTAAGGGGCATCAGGAAGTAGAAGGGTTTTTTTTTGTTGTGTTATTTTTATTTTATTTTTTCTTTCCTGTCCTTGTCCTGTGTCGTCTTTTATGTTGTCAGTGACTTTAAGGGTGGTTTCCTCCACCCATTTGGCTGGCACACTGTCATATAGGGGAAACATCCCTGAGCACTGCATTAAACCCTAAACCAGCCAACCAACGACACAATCACTCCATTCATCAATTCAATGTAGGCCTACATGTACATGGATAGCCTACATGTACATGGATTGCAAATCTGCCAATAAGTAAACTATTCTTAAAGAGACACTGGCAGCCCAAATAACATATTTTTGCATAGTATCAGAATTACATGAGTTAGTGGGACAAGTCAATTATTCTGGAAGCCAACATGTAATAGATAGGGCAGGGCAACCAAACAAATTGTGAAATCCCTAATTTTCAATTCCTGAGTGACCGTCATGACCAGGTCACCATGGGATCAGTCTGATTAAAATCATATCTATATTAAAAACCCCATATTGAATTGTCGCAATGTAGATCTGAGAACATACTATAGCAAACAGTGTTCAATGACGTCAACTAGTGTGGGGTTCAAGAAA
>JAVFBY010298310.1:0-10289 GCA_034781015.1 Tonicella lineata
AAATAAATGACAAATTTTGACCTCGAAGGGGCTGTCCATCCTTAAACCCTAATCAATCAATCAATCTCATTCTAAAGATTGTTATCAAGTACCATTGACATCCACAAAAATTCTTACATGTACCTACATGTATATAGGGGCCCACGTCATGGCTCAGTGGTTAGCACATCTAACTTCCGATCCTCCTTTGATGTAAATGTACCTACCACACGTGTCCAACTTGCCCAATGGGCCTGCTTTGGTGGCTTTTCCGTTTCTCCACCATACTAAGTAGTGCAGAGTTAAAAGTGTAGAACCGGTCGTCATAAAAGAGAAATACCCTTGAGGATGATGTTTAACATCAATCCAACAAACAAACATCTTACCTATATATGCACATGTGATTAAGATTTTAGCAATAGGTAGAGGGTATAAAATTAAAAACCAAACCAATAAACATGTAGAGATTGATGGTCTCAAAATAAAAGAAAATTGTAATGACTGGAATGTATTTGTTTTTTTAGTGGCCCGTGATATGAACACTCACTACCATCGTTGTCTAGCCATGTGTCGTCAGCTACACCGTCATGGATTTACACAACACTCCTCCCTGAGTCCACAGCTTATTGCAATCACAGCTGATAAACTTATCTACAACTACGCTATTGAACTGGTAGGTCAAGAATCAACTGTCATAGTTAGGGGACGGTTCTACACAGAAACCTGTATGAAGGACCTGTTTCAGGGGTTTCCTTATCTTTAAGAGTATGAGGCTACCACTAAAAAGTTGACGGCTACCATCGGAACAAGTAACATACATTATGCTGCTACAAAAAGTAAAAAGTAGACAGCCCCCCATGCTGTTTTTTCCCAGTGTAGACTGTTGCAGGTTGCCGATAACACCTACTTAGGAAACCCCTGTGTTTACAACATTGCTGGCGATGTTTTCATCAGGTTTCTTAAGCAGATCGGTGTGTATCACAAGATATAATTTTAAAAAGAAATGATTGATTTGATTTTTAGAAATATTTGAAATATTTTACTGGAACTGTACTTTAATCTCAAATATTTAAATGCTATATACATTTTAAATTGCGGGTGGTTGGGCAGGAGCTTCCTTATGCCCTGGGGCTCTCAAAGTTTAATATAAAGGGGCATCAAGAAGTAGATTTTTTTTGTGGTGTCGTTTTTTGCTCCTTTTTTTTTCTCCTTTTTTCTGTCTCGTCTTTCATGTTGCCAGAGACGTGAATGGTGGTTTCCTCCACCCATGGGGCTGGCACACCGTCATATAGGAGAAATAACCCTGAGTACGGCGTTAAACCCCAATCATTATAAGTTTTTATCTCTTACATCTGTCCATTTCAGTTTATTTCATTTATCTTTTTGATATATGGCCTTGGGTACTTCACGGTGGAATAGTCAGATTTATATTATAAGTGTAAATATAAAGTTTGTTAAAATGCTCACGCCACAGCGTAGCTAAAATACCACCGAATATGGCGTAAAACAGTACACTAATCAATCATCTGTCATAATATAGGTTACTTCTATTATTACAAAGAACACTTGGTTGGCAAGAGCTTCCAGTTCCATGGTGCTCTTTGAACTAAGGAACATTTAAAAGCTGATTTGTTATGTCATCCGGTAAAGTTTTGCCTCCTATGTCATCTTCATTTGTAACTAATCATGACGTTTTAGGGAGGTTTCCCAACCCATTGGGCTGACATGCAAAGATGACGGAATCATAATAGAGATCACATCATTACATGTATATCTGAACAATTTTGTTTGTGGGAAAGTTACAAAACACAAGGAGGTTTGTTCCCAGGAATCAAAACTTATAAAAGCTTCATAATTCTGAATCTAAATTTCGCTAAATAGAACTAAGTCTACCTTCTTTAAGTTATTCCAAATGTTTATTTCCAGTGTCAAACTGCAGCTCTAGATGAACTGTTTGGAAACCCTCAAGAGGTATGTCAATGAATTAATGTCTTTAATAATTATCAATAAACTGCAAGCAAATAACGTCAGACGTTAGAACTGATTGTGTACATGTACATGTATTTCCCAGGTTACCTCTTGTTTTGTTTTTTTTACCCAATATTTAGTATAGACTAAAAAATGGATAATCTGTCTTCATATAAGTGAAATACCCTTGAGTACCAATGAAAAAAACAACAAATCAAAACGTTTAGCGGGTGGTTGAGTGGGGCACTTCTCAATGCCCTGGTGCTCTTGGAGCTAAGGAAGTAGGTTTGTTATGGCGTTGTTCTTTGCCCTGTCTTGTTTTTATGTATGCTGTCAAGATGGATTCCGCCACATTGGGCTGACAAACTATCATATTGGTGAAATACCCCTGAGCACAGTGTTAAACCCTAATCAAACAACTTTATTTTACTAGTTAAACTGTTAACTTTTGCCTCCATTAGTAAAGGAATACTAAATTTGACATTTTCTTGTTTCCAGTGTTTCAAACGCTACAGAACAGCACAAATATTACTGCACAGTTTGGCACAACAAGCTAAAAATTCCAGAGATAAAGAACTTTTAAACAAATGTGAGTATTCAAATGGTATATTGGAAATAAAAATATTTAATGCATACAGTGAAAACGGAGTAAACCAAGTTTCCGTATACAAGATAAAGTGGTGGGTTTTGTTACTCGTCAGGGGCCACACCTTGGTTCATTTGGTTGGGCATGGACTGCTGAACTCCTTTCAATGTCCGCACAGCTACATGTATAGGTTCGAGGCTGCCTGTCGACCTGCCTCCTAAAGGAAGTTTTCTGATGCGTTACGGAGATCTTCGGGTCATTTTTTACGAGGTTTCTTCTTGGGTTTCCACCAAATACATCAACAATCAAAAAAAAGTTTTCATGTGGGTTAAATAACCCCAAGTACACTGTTAAAAAACAAGCAAACAAACATGGTTGTTACCAGTGTCATGGCCCTGCCAACCAAACAAACCTGTATAAAAATGTAAACTGTTATCTTGATACCACTGAATGTGTTCAATCATTCAACGTTCATATTTCGATGCGAGTCTGTAATTGTTTCTCTATCCACATTAATTAAAAATAGAAAAAATGTTTTGTTTTAACACTAGTAGACTGCATCCTGTAAATACAATGTGTTTCATATTATGGGCCTCTTGTAGCTCAGTCAGTAGAGTGTAAGTCCTGCTAGCTGAAGGTCTCGGGTTCAATCCACAGTGGAGGCATGCACTTTTGTAATTATATTCATTTATAAAACTATAAACATTGATATATGCATGTAATAATTTCATTTTTCAGATCGTGAAGCTGTTGAGAAGCGCCTGTTTAACATGCAAGGTCAGCAAGGGAATATGAATCCTTATGATGCTTACAGTTGATAGATGGGATGATGTTAGTACAAACACTCTGGGAGATGAATCAACTCGTTACTCTATAGTCTCAGGATCCCGATGACAGATAGTGAGCAAGACATACCCCAAGTTACTGGCCCTTCTGTTAGGTTGTTGTAGTGGCATTTAGAAGCTGTGACAATAACATTACACAGTTCTAAGGGTCTGTTGTTAAGGGCAGTATGTTATGAGTGTACATGCATGCTGACAACAGCACAATGAACAAAACATACCCCAAGTAACTGGCCCCCTTGTTGAGTTGTTATAGTGGCATTGAGAAGCTGTATCAGTATAAACATCTTACAGTTTAATGGTTCCATTGTTAAGAGGAGTTTGTTATGAGTGTACAGACATACACCCACAGGACTGTTGTCATATATAGGTGAAATACCCACGAGCACAGCAAACACTAAGCAATCGATTAGCCTTGAAGATACAGGTAGTTTCATCATCTTAAACTACGACATGTTTTATATGTCCTGAAATTGTGTCAAGAATATTCGGAGGAACATCAAGATTTGTTTAATGGATTGGTGCTGTTCTTAAAGAGATTCAATTGCATGCTTGTTGACTACATTGACCAACCGCAATGCAAAAAGAAAAAGTGAAACATGTCTTTGGAATTGATACACATACCAACATTGATAAACGGATTGTGAAAAAGAAAAGGAAAAGAGAAATGTCTAACATACTACAGAATCTAACAATGAAGACACTCAATGGCTGAAGTACATTGTACTCCTATTCGTCAGTTTACACTCTGCTATACTTTACTACATGTAGATGGACAGCAGTATGGTAGATTCACATACAAATGATCCATAAAAAATTAAATAAAAAATAATGGTTCTGCAATGATGAGAAGAACATGCAATGGTTTTTGAATTGAGCGAACATGGAACTGCTAGGACCACCATTATCTTTTGGTGGTTTCTATGATGTTTGCTTTATTAGTTTATCACAAAAAGACAAATTGAATCATTTGTCACAAGTTAAACACACTTGAGGACAAAGCAAACTAACAAATCAAAGAAATGAAAGACTTTTTGGGGATGTTTTTGATATATGAAGTTACCTTGTGTGAACATATAATATGCTACATGTTTGTTGTACGATACATGTAGAATACATGTTCATTGTAAATACAATGTAAATATTATACATGTACATGTACACATGTAATTTAAGTCTTGTATATTTAATGTGTAAATAGCACTTGTAATTTATGCTACGGTTAATGAGGACCTTCCTTCTGAATGTTTCTTGTACATTTTATGTGTAAATAATAAAGGTCAATTACTTTTTAACTTCTGTACATGTAGTCCAAATGTACAGTAATATTGTTGAACCTTTTCCTTAGATTGTATATAAAATCTTGGAAAATGCAGAACCTGTTTTAACGATTTTATTGTTTGTTTTTTTTGTTGTTTTTTTTATTTTTTATTAAAATTCACTCAGCATCTAGTCTTGCCTGATCCTCAAAAAAATATTCATGCCCCCTCTCCCCCTATACATGTATGCCCATGACTTTAAAGTATGACTGGCTGAGAGGTCCCACCGGTGTTTTCAATTAATTTTATCAAATGTGTATCTTCAAGTTTATATGAGAATGACATAAATTTAATGTGTCATTATATATGAAGCTGTTACATTATAATACAGTTATATACATGCATTTATTATATTATACCCATGGTCTATTAGAGACATGTTTTGTTTTGCTTCTTCTTTTTTTTTTTTGAATGTGTAAACAAGTTTTAAAATATTCCCTAAACATTATAAACTATGTTAAAAGCGTACTTGAAAATTTGTTTAAAAAGTATGTCTTTATTGTATATAAATATTTATAGTAATAACTCACTGGCTTAGAACAGGTAATTTTTTTAAGCTGAAAATGTAATAAGTTTCTCAATTGTGTAATACATGTAGTCATCAAGTTTTAGACAGATAGTGTCTTTAGATGATATTGTATTGACTCTTAATGATTTTAGGATTTTTTTATTTGTTTTTTAGATGAAGTACATTGTACATGTATGATTGTATGTTGAACTTAAGCATGTACAAATAACTTGTATCATAGCACATCACTATGCTACATATGTAAATATTGTCAAATAGAAAAATATATATAAAGTAAAGCTCTTAAATTGATTTATTTGCCATGTTAATGGTAAATTGCATTATATATAAGCTTACCATAACTTATTTCAACTTGACTTTCAATTGTCATTTGTATATGTAATCATTTTAGTCATGTAAACTTTGATATTTTAAAGACTGGAAGCATGGTTTTTAAATTGTATATGTACTTATAAAGCTGTAGTCTAAGATTACTTCACACATGGCTAGATTCAAAATTACAAAAAAATTGCAAAAACTAAAAACAAATATCATTAAATCTTGCAATGTTACATATATCACTTTTAGTTTATAAGGCTCTCATTTGATTTGCATTTATTTTTTAATATTTTAAATCCATTTAAAAAATCCCGGTACTAATTTTGAATCATCATAACTACAATTGTGTTTGAGTTAATATCAATAATATGATTTTTCTGCTTTGAAGTTTTATCTTGTAAATGATAGACCTGTCATATGCGATATATATACATATTACCGTCATGTGGATTTTGATTATACAGTTTAGTTTATAATGTGT
Organism: Tonicella lineata; assembly: GCA_034781015.1. Classification (NCBI taxonomy): domain Eukaryota; kingdom Metazoa; phylum Mollusca; class Polyplacophora; order Chitonida; family Mopaliidae; genus Tonicella; species Tonicella lineata. Next base: position 6,023 of record JAVFBY010298310.1, read on the forward strand.
CTTAATTTTGCTTGTCATTATTTTGGTAATGAAAGGTTAGTGTTAACATATAATTTTCCGGTGCATCTGTTTAATATGCTGGTCAAATTTGTTCATTCCCCAAAAGTTTGCCTAAGTTTGCAAAGGGCAGATCAGCAAGTTTGCCAATATATACTAAAGACAGAAAGATAAGTTTGCCTAGGTATGCCAAGGGTAGATAAATAAGTTTGCTTATGTATACCAAGAGCAGATAATTAAGATTGTCTATGAATACCAAGGGCAGATAAATAAGTTTGCTTAAGTATGCCAAGGGCAGATAACGGATTTTGTAGCTCACAATGTTACTGTATATACAATGTATATTTATGCTTTGTTAACATTCGTTTTTGCTGATACTTTTTTTTTTAATACTTGATTTGTTTTCTTTAAATTTCACATTTGGTTTTATTCATGTATGAGCTACATCTAATGTTATTTTGATTATGAAGGATTAAATATATGCCTACTTATTTTGTGTGTGAGCTTTAACTGGGTCAACTCAGAGTAATTTGTTTAGCTACCTCTAATGTATGGTTTGATATAAATAAAAAATAACTTGTCGTATATTGTTACATGTATGAGATGTTGGAATTTCTGTTAGGAGTAAAATTTATAACAGTTAACATGAATAAAGGTTAATGTTACTTCAGGATGGCCAGTGGCAAATAAGGGAGATAACTAAAGAAAAAGGCTTTCAGCTTTGTATACTACACTAATTCTACTACAATGCCTTCCAAACGTAAAGGTACATGTAGGCAGACATTGTGGTATTATTGGCATAGTGTACAAAGCTTAAAGGCTTGTACCTCTTTTTAAGAATACCAGCTCTGTTAAATACATTTAGGCAGTCAAAATTCCAATGAAAGAGACAGGAAACAAGGTCCATTAGAAATACTTGATAATAGATTAAAAGGTTTTTTATTTTCACTGTTATGCATGTTATGGAGGCTCTTACTACAATATTTTAGCAATTTCTTATATGTTATGTATTAAAGATACACCAAAACGAGAGGTAATACCATTGCAATTATCACTACACATTGCTAATTCTTTCCTGTCAAACTTTGACTGTCAGTGACTAGCATTAACATAACAGACAGGAGCTGATGAACCTTCTTTTCAGAGAAGGCCAGTTGGCTGAGTGGTCCAGCTGGGTATCACTTACTGCTGGCGATACCACGGCTGACTCTTTGTTGCTTTGACTCCCTTACAGACCTCGGCCTGAACAATTTTAGAATCTGTTTTAACTAAGAAAGTGTTATCTCTAAACAAAAACAGATTCTGTTAACAAAAACATGATTTGGTTTATATTCAATAATGAAAATTAATATCATGAATGGACAATGTAAGTCAACAAATGATAGTTACATGAATGACATATTTATCTCCCTTATTGGCCTCTTGGGATCACCATTTACCCATTCAATGATTAGTTTTCTCGCTATCATTCATTGTTGGCTGTTTTTTAATAAACCTTAACCATTTTGTGATATACCTCGTTAGAACAAATACTTAAATTTAAACATACATGTACATAATTATGTTGACAAATATTTGCAATTTTTTCTCTTCAATGTAGCTTGTCATATAAAAATGGGTATATTTGTGTTCATTTATAGTCTTTTTTTCCACCAATACACCACACAATTGCATTGTTACCATTAGTTATAAATATCTGTCATAGTAATAATCACTGATCAGTCAACAAGTAATAGTATTTGACAATCCTTCTCTTAATTTATAACAGGGGCATTGAATAAATTTTAAAAAAGGAAAATTATAAAGTGCTTTGATCAATATTAATATGTTAGCATTTGTTTTATGGAAACAAATTCTTAAAATTCTTTAGCTTGCTGCTTTATAATATTTATTTTATTCAACACATGTACTTCGGAAATGGGGTTATCCGGAAATGATTGTGGGTAGAAAAAGTACTAGTACTCTATTACTATCTCGCTAAATATCAAGACAACTAAAATGAATATGCATAGCATGCTATTGTGATTTAATGAGATAGAGGGCACTTGTGTACTAGAAATGTGACATTTTACTTACAAGTCATTTCTCTTGGATGCCTCATTGGGATCGACCTGTAGAAAAATAGGTAGATTGAGTTTTAGTAGTGTTTATATAGATATGCTGGTTATTAACAGGGTTCATGTGGTCTCTCTAACCTTGTCTTTCACACTTGTTTGTATTTATAGATTGTTTGTGTTTCTGAGTTCCAGTTTATACATATGTTATGACATTGAGTGTGTACCATTTCATCATTTGTATAGAGCATAGTGTTGAGTCTTGTATCATTTGTTTAGAGAGCATAGTGTGTGTATCATTTGTTTAGAGAGCATAGTGTGTGTATCATTTTGTGTAATGTTCAGATTTGTATCAGTTGTTTAAAGAGCATATTTTGTATCACTTGTGTGGAGAGCATAGACTTCAGTTTGGATGATTTGTGTAAAGAGCATATATTATGAAAGAGTTTCTCTGTAATTTAAGCATGTATGTGGATGCTGTATCCAGTGTATTTATTCTGTAAATAAGTTTTAGCTTCCAGACTTCATAGAGTCAAACTGTTCTTATTTATTATATCATTATTGAAATGTCATGGATAAAAAAAATAATAAATCTGTCTTTAATTTATCGATATGGTTTATTTGTTTCCTTTAATACCAACTATAATTCTGTTAAAAGAGAGGAAAACAAATCAACAAGTGTTTTTCTTCAGAAACTTTAGATAGCATTTGATAACTCAATACATATTTAATTATTTCCGTTGTTCACCAACAGGGGATGTTGTACATTTTAAAACATGTACCTGTGGTGACATTTTCATGGGGCATCCAAGTTTGGCCAGCTATATGTTGCAGTGGAGGCATAAAAGGTATAAATGCCTCAACAAAATCTTTGATGTCACCAACTTTGTTGTAACGGCTCACATTTAAACTGTAATGGATATAGACCAGGATAACATGAAACATGAAATATATTTATACACATGTAGGTCATTCTACAAAGCATTGGGAGTCAAGACTAAATATCTTTTGTAGGATGTCTGCATTATCCCCAAAATGATCGTAGTCACAAAATCACAACTTCAAAAACTGTATTTTTTGAAATATTACCAATAAAGAAGTTCTTTTCTTTCCTATAATAGCCTTATCCTCGCTTTGTTGAGACGACGTCATATAGGTGAAATACCCCTCGGCGTTTATCCCCAAATCAATCAATCGTTTTGTTGAGATAAGTTAAATAAAAAGTTGGCTAAATTAACACACAGTTTAAATGGAGAGCATAATAGCTCATGGTCAGAGATCTCCAGGAAGTGAGAGTTATACGGCAAAAATATAATCATTTGGTGGGTGTAACGATTGCCAATACATGGAGGCCGTTAGGCCCGTTACGCTCGTTTAACCAGCAATTTGTCTAGATACGTCTTTCTCACTCAGCCTACCTAACTTTAGGTTGAGTGAGGTACGAACATCTAGACAAAACGCTGGTTATACGAACGTAGGAGGCCGTCGACAGCAGTTGTGCTTTACCATAGGGTAAGTAGGAAGAGGGCAGTTTGTAACCCTTAAATACTATATAGCTTTTCAACGCAGACTAGAACTTTGGGAAACAGGCGACATGTCATAATTTCAGTTTCAAGCACTATTTTCAAGTCGGGAAATCCCATTTACAGAAAAGTATATTCCTTCGAAATTTGTGTGAATGTGTAGCCTATAGTTTGTCAAAAAAATAAATAAATAGAATGTCAATCTAAGAACAATTATATGTGATAGTAAAGATTTTTTTAAAATTTGAAATACTCTGTTGTCGTATGACATCGTTATGTAGGCCGTGGGTATTGTTACAGCGGTAATGCGCCGATTGACGGTCGCATAATTTGCTTCAATTTAATGCATCCCACTTCATAAAATGGATCCTCTGTGACCAAGCTGGTTATATACCGACGAAGGGATTAATCAAATGAGAAAAGGGAGGTTTGTAAATCTAGTAGACGCCTTGAAACTATTCCTGGTCTGATTTGAAATATATCAGTGTGTGTTATTTTTGTCCCCCGCCGCTTTAGTGGTAGGGGACTTAGAAATGCTATCCGTCTGTCCGTTCGTCCGTCCGTCCGGAAATGTTGTGAACACGGTTCCTATAAAGCTTATTGACCGATTGACTTTAAACTTGGAATATTCCTTCTTCATACTAAGACGGCGGATGGGATTGCATTCCACCAAATTCATGGCAACAATATGGC
>JAVFBY010298421.1:0-10289 GCA_034781015.1 Tonicella lineata
AAAGTCATGGTGAAAGTGGTATCATATACCCACTGGACTGGCACGCAGTCATAGTAGTGAAATAACCTTAAGTACGACGTATAATATAATGCAACGTTTCCAGTCGTTTTAATTTGTCGCAAAGCGTTGTAGACGGCCAAAGACATATGTATCGTCTTACCCCAGTTATCGTAGACTGCAACAACAACACATGCTATAACTGCCTGTTGTAAAAGTTGTCGCCCCTGGCTTTATTTTGAGGAGAACCCCTCAAAATACAAACTTTTACTTAGATTTTAACGAAAAATAGGAAATCAAAACTTTAAGTTCATGTGAAAAATGGAAAGTTCATAACTTTTTCTATCTGAGACAATTACAAAAACTCGCCGATTTTTCTTTTATAACTAGTTTTAGCCCATTCAGCGGTAAGTTGGACTTTAAGGCTGAAAAAGGTGATAGTATCTGCACTGAAACGTTGCTCCATAAGAAATATAGAAGTTGAAATCCATAGAACTGTGTTATGGTATTGCTACAGCTTCTTAATGTCACTAAAACAAGCAAATAGATAAATACTGAAATAAAGTGTGTCTTTATATTGGCCGAATGCCAAAAGAGCATCATTTTCATCCTTGATTTGAGTTTACGGAGTCTGTCATATCCTTGTGTTTTATAGCCCTTTTGGGATTCTATAAAATCTCATATAACCGCAATTATTAATGTTTTTATTTTTTGCCATTTGGTCCTTTTATTGTAAAGTTACAATGGAAATCATACAGGAACATAAAAGGTAGCCTGACATGGTGTCTTTATTTATTTCCCAGAAAGCACCAGGGCACAGGATATACGGCCACTTACCAACAACCCGCTAACATCAAAACACACTGTTTAATTAGAACAAAATGAAATTTTTATTTGGAAGTTTCGTTTATTTAGTAATTTTAAATTAGAATTCGATTCCTGGTGGAGGCATGTCACATTTTCTTTCTCTGCATTAATAAAAAAATATATATATAAATGCAGAGAAAAATGTGACATGCAATATATATTTTAAAAAGAAGTAAGTTTAAATTTAAGTCTTTAATTAAATGTTTTTGGTGACATTTATTGGCAATCGGAGAACACCGCCTAAGTAAGGTTTGTTAAGATACCAAAATTACAGGAGAATAAACCCAGATAAAATTTTCAGATGTTCATTCTAGCTGGATAGGCACTCAACCAGTTATAAGAACTGGGCTTGATCCCCATAGCAAGGGTAAAGCCATTGAGTATGTATCTCATCATGAGTGATCCCTGCAGCTCTTAGTGTGCATTGTAGATTAGGACCAGCTGACATTCGGACTAACGGACCTTCGGACTAACGGACCTTCGGACCGATGGTCCTTCGGGCTAACGAACCTTCTGACCAATCGGCCTTTGGACTAACGGACCTTCGAACCAATGAGCCTTCGGACTAATTATACTTGTTTTTACACGAATAAATGTCTCAGTACTGCATTAATTAGATAAATAAATCAACTGTTTTTGCGCTTTGGTGGAGATAATCGGACCTTTGTATCAACGATATAGGCTGTCTTTCGCGTCTGTGTGTTTATTGTTGCATATTTCGGGGTTAAGTATTTGTTTGTCTAATGCTATTAACGTCTACCGCCGACGCCTTTATGACATGTGAAATAAGATTATGTATAAGGTGTTTTAGGAGAAAGGGGTTATAAATTAAAACATAGCACAAGAGACAAGCTGTAACATTCGTTCAGTTGTCAGCTAATTGACTAACTAACATATCTACACAGCCTTGCGCAATATAACTGCATTAAAGAAAATTGGGCAGGATTAAATCATAATGAGTTTTCACTTATTAATTAAATATATGTATTTAGGCCTATTTGTGATTTAAAGAATAATAGACGATTAAATTAACAGACGGCCTTTGTATGCCGCAAATAATAAATATAAAGGCAAAATAATTTTAATATATAAACAGAAAGAATTTTATGTTATATTGTGGTTTCGTTATTACATTCCTGTCAAAGGAACACAAATGAGGCAATATACATTTGCCATAGGCTGTATTTCAACACCTGTTTCATATGTTTATATCCTAAGGAAGGTTTTCATTAGCTCACAATCAACGATGCGTACACTTTGTATAAAACTATTTTACATTCATTTTTAATTCGCCCTCGTAGCTCCGTCTGTTGTTATGTTTCTATTTTTATAAGTTATGATGAGCCGGGTGTTAATTTGCATATTCACACGAGCGCTGTGGGTAGGTCAGTGCCAAAGGCAGCAAGTTAAACGAAGCCAAGATTCCGACTGTTGCGCACATCTTGGCATTGATACATCAAAATATTCAAGTCGTTCAAATCCAAAATCACAAGTTAATTGTTAGAGAAAGTGCTGGATTTAGGTTGAATATATATATATATGTATATATAAAACTCTAAACATCATTGTAATTTTAGCATAATATCCTTATATCTTATCTTCAGAAAATCTTAAAAGATATAGTTCTACTGAAAGCGTCGGAGTTTTGTATCCATCCCGTTACTTCTCAGAGGCAAAAAGAAACTGAATGGGTATAATAATTTTCTGGAATGTTATGACCATCTCACGTGAGCTTTCATTACGTTGACAAGGTCTTTTCGACCTTCCCGTGGGATAGTTCCTTTTCACTCAACACATGCCACGGGCAACGAGAATATTTCGCGATTCATATATTTTCATATTTGTTGTTTTAGATGTGGGCAGATGTAGACCCCTGCCGAACACCGTTGATTCATTTCCCGTCTCCAAAATTTATTCGCATAATAATTCCATTTCATTTCTTCTTCCTTTTGGGCTGGTCAAATGAACCAGTAATAATACTAGGTTTTCCATGGTACCCTAGACATATCTCAACAAAAGTCATATTAAACATATTTAAGACAGTTCACAGATGATTTTTTTTATTCCTAGAAAATGACCTTTGAACCGTGTAATGTGTGTTTAATGGCTTATGTAACAACAATTCTACAACGTTTCCCCTCTTATCTCTATGAGAACACTCGCCAAAGTTGTCAACTTCTCACATATGAACATCAAATAATTAGAAGTGTTAGTAAGAATATGATTTGCAACACGCTAAAATCTTAGATCAAACGATAAATATTACATTAACTTGTTATACGTAAGGCGATTGCTAGATTGCTTGGTGTTAAACGTCACTCCCATGGGTATTTCATCTTTATGACAGCAGGCCAGTTAAACTGGGCGAAGGAAACCAGACTTTACGTCAACGGCAAAATCAAAGACAGGACAGGACAAAGTCAGGATAAAAAAAATGAAATAAATACAAACAGGCTATGCCAATAAATTAGCTTCCTGCGGCAACTTTACAATAAATGTTCCAGCCTGCATCAAGCACTTAACAATAATTAAAACTTTCGGTAATTTTTTTTATCGCGCTAGAATAACCCTACTAACAGCTTGGGGTTTAAACGGGGTTTATTATTGTTTACATGCACGAACTCAAATATTTGTATCGTAAACTAATTTGTTTGAAGAATCAATCTAAAATTGTGATATTTAATGCATTTTTAAGTTAAACAGGCAAGCAAACAAACAAAACATCCGTATAAAATAGAGAGAAAAATGCTAAATATTTATAAATTAAAACATAATTTTCATTGAGAAAGAGACAGAGGTATTGTGTTATTCTATCTATTGCATGCTAAGATATTTTTTTAATATCCTCTTGATGTATATATACAGTGTGGAGGGAAATGTATGCAGTTAATCCAAGTATACAACAATAAATATCTAGGTCACAGTCTCTGTTTAATTAAGTATACCAAGCATAATCTATAGAAGAAAATAATAATAATTAAAGAACACTGGTTAATATACTCTCTTGGTCAGTCATTCCACATCTGACTGTAGGCTACATCTGATCGAATTCCCTAATCGATATTGTGGTTGATTGTTTTTAGGGATTATGATTTAACAGATTAAACAATACAACAAAAAAATCGACTCTCTTTCAAAATCTTTCGGCGATGAGAGGTTTGATGTGAGCCGATGAGACCACACGTGTAACGCAGAACGTGTGAAATCCAATTATCTGTCTGATAATCGCCGAACACGGCAAAATGTGTAAATATGCGTACAAGTTAAAAGTCCACTTAGCCCTCTCCAGTTAGTGTATTAACGACAATGTGCTTATCTCCTAAGGCCCATTAATTTCTATTATTCCGTTTTGAAAGCTTGGGAATTTAATTTTGCTGCCATGAGAATTAACCAAAGGCCTATATTTTTACGGACAACCCTAATTAATATACATGAATTAAACTTTGGTTGACATTTATAAGAGACCTATCTTGAGTGATCGTTGAGCGACTCGGTAATTATACGGTGATAATTGGGATTATTAAATGCTGAGATTGATACAGATGATATGGGCGGAATTGTTTTAACGCTCTACAGGCGTGAGATATGGATGTTATCACATTGCTCTCACGGGTCGCACTCCTTTGCCTCAGTAGCACCGACCAATCAGCTGCCATCGATCCAGTGTGGGGAAGTTAAATGGTTAACTTGGAAAACCCACGAAATAACATAAATATAATAATTTTTCAATTTGAATGAAATTAAAACAAAGCGTGAGCAACAGAGAAGACAGTTGTGTAAATTATAATGCATGTAATTAGTATGGAGATATTATCAAATGGCTCTCATGAGTTGCCATGAAACGTCTGACCAATCGGCCCATGTCGAGTCAGCAAAGCGACATAGTCACATGGGAAAACCGATCCAGCCATGTCAGCGAGTATAAACTTAATATTTAAATCGACCAAAATAAATATAACATTTATTCAGAGTGAAGACAGTTTAGTGATATGAAAATTATCCAAACAGAGATTATATCAAATTGCTCCTAAATTGTATTGTCTCGATGATTCAATATCACCCCCTTTTGAGAAACACTCACAAAAACAATTGCACCGTATGCAATTGAATATTAAATTGGAAAATGAATGAGAATTAAATACAAAAGACGCCAACATCACAGGCTAAAATCGTGTTCATCACAAGGTTTGGTTGATGCTTCAGTCCATGGAAAATATCGCTTTTAATTGGAAAAGCTATTAAGTATACTGCCAACACAGAGTTGAATCGATACCCGCATGCTGTACAATTCGGATAAAGTTTGGAAGTCCACCATCGAGTAAGGCCCCAGCAAACAGGGTGACGCTATTTAATGGTGTCAAATATGTCAATTATGCTTAAATTTGAATCCTAAAGGAACATTCTGAAAGAAGATTCAGTGTTAAAATTGTAAATTTTTGCACATATGTCTGTAAGTGAATAATAGCGAGTAGTTTTAGGATATTTATTTATTTGTGTCTGCTCTTATTTCATTAGACGTACCTAAGTATTGATGGCTTATATATGACCAATATGTTCGCATACAGAGAAGTTTATTCAATATTACATAACGCAGAGCTAGACTTTAGCATTTTGACGGTAATTGGACATGTGAGAAAAACACTTGCTCTATTTCTCATCTATATTCTATTGCCATTGTTAAAGTCATCTGTAAGAACACTCACTGTATAGCTCCTGGGTATGTAAAACATGCACGGTAGGTTTTAATATACATTGTGTACGATATATGTAAATAAGGAGGATGAAATAGGAATTTGAACGTAAGCAAATTAGCGAAATATATCACGTCTTAATTAGAAGAATATTAATATCTGTGATTGAGCTGAGATAAGTTGAACTTTCCCGTGCCTGGGGCAAGTAGAGTACCCCTGCATCAAAGAAGGGGTTAGACTTGGCCATCCGAGCATACATAACACTTTTTGATTAGGCTAATATGTAATTAATTATTACACACTCCAACGCTTCTGTTTATCCCCATTCACATGACGTCCTAGACTATATATAAGAATTACCTTCGTTTAAAGAATGGGAGATATTCAAGATAATTTTAATTTTGTTTTATGTACATGCGTGAAACTCTGCATACCAAACGAATCCCAAAGTAGGTTTGGAACCACCGGGAAAGTTATCTCCCCTTGTCGAACCCGCCCGCAATTTTGAATAGTTTCTGGAGATGCTTTTCAAACTGAAATAAAAAGCGTCGATACGTCAATTAATGACCTGTGTCGTGTGCTTAAATAAAGCTGACAAAAACTGAAGATGAAAAATCGCAGAACGACCAACAGCTGTATATATACTAAGATGGGATATATATGGGGAGTACAGTGAGAAAAAACAATATGAAGGTTTATAACCCCTGATACCATCTCGTTTAATTTTATAAGTTATTCCTATATTGACTATTTAATCAAGTGCAACCAAACGATTGTTAAATTTGGTGTCGTAAATGATTGTGTCACACATAAAAGCTAGTTGTGTTAACATTTGACAATGAAGGTTGAGGATACCAACCCTGTATTTCATCTAGTTTAAAACTTATCCACTATCGGTATACGTCTTTATTCAACGCAGATATAAGCCTACCCAACTCTATCTGGATAAGGGTTTTGCTGTTTGTCTACATTAGAATCCAAATAGTCTCTTGGGGACTCTTGTATATTTCACAAGCTATCAGCTTTTAAAATAAGTGGAACAACTTCCCCAGGAAGCGTTTGTCAGCGATAAAGCGTGTAAGGTTTCCGGTGACATGGAAAATAGTGGCCGCCATATTGTTTTGAATTTCACTTCCTGGATATTGCCAGTGTATTGCGCATGACTTCCGGGACAAAGTGACGTCACCAAACACGCGCCAGTACCAGCGGATGGGTGGAGTGGAGGCTTTATCAACAAAACTACACTTTGCTCCATTCGTGATGTATTCGGATCTAAATCCTTAATTTTCACTATGTATCGAGAGGGAACGTCCGCAAACGGTATAAAGCGTGACACTCGGTCCAATCTCGAGAAACACAGCTACTTCAATGGTAGGAAACATGGGCTATTTTTATATTTATTTGGAGCAGTCAAGTTATAAATACTCTGTATAGCAGACCCTTAATTGACACATATTTCATGACATTGAAAGACCCGGGGATTGATTTCAACGTCAAATAGAAACATAAACGTCCTTGAAGACTAACGTTCTGTATTTCAGCAAGTCACATAAGTTTATCAATATTGCATATTTCTGAAGCGTAAATGTAGACATCAGTTTTCCATGACATAATTAACAATTTTATTGGTTATAATGTTATCAATTACGATAAAAAGTAAAATCAATTGCATGAGCAGTATAAAATAAAGTCAGCCAATATATGCTTTAGGCCTATATATGTAAATATAAAATAATGCAACAATGAGTTTATAATTTTACATCTTTGGGTGCAAGTTTTTCCTTTTGTTTTGCCAAAAAATTATTGTGTTTGTTTGTTACAGATTAGTATGGGTGTTCGTCTGTTCGAATCAAATGTATAGGTTATCCAGATAGCTTTTCCGTTTTTATATCCATTGGGGGGGAATATCCACTGAACAAACCCATCGCCATCGATATAATATATGACGTAGTCATTCAAAGGGTTGCGTCTGATGTCTGGTTAGGGTTGGCTTTATATTGATTAATTGTTTGGAGTTTAACGCCGTGCTCAATGTTTTTTTCACTTATATGATGGTCATGTATTCAACAGTAAAGCAACACAACCTCGGAAATGTGAAACGTTATGTACATGCTTTGTTAAAAAAGGACTGTTCCTACAGAGTTTTGTCAATAAGATACTACCCAAACCTAACTGCGCTTACCCTAACTGCGAAATTCGTAGCACAAAGGTCCATTTTTATCATTTGCGAGATTCGTTAATATCTCGGAGCTAAGACAACAACAAATGTTAAAATGTATTGTCTCAAACAGCAGCGGTTTTAGTTGGTAAAACAACATTTAAAGCCCCACTATCCGTTAAACGAGATGGTAACATAAACAATATAAGCACACAATATATCACTAAAATGAAATTTCGTTACCTAGAATATATAATGCAACGTGTCCTGTTGTTGTAATTAATCACTATAGACGGCCAAAGACATGTTTATGTTTATCTTTAGGCCTATTTCCTTTCCAAAGACACAATTTAGCTAAGAAAAATGTTTGAATTATTTAAAAGGTCGGGACTGTTGTCTATCCTGTCTCTATTTACATGATTACGCTAGTAAATACAAACTTTTACTTTGTTTTAAAGAAAACTAGGAAATCAAAACTTTTTTCTATCTGGGAAAAATACAGAAACTCTCCGATTTAACTTTTATAAATAGTTTTAGCCTATTTAGCGGTTAGTGGGGCTGAATCACAGTTGGGAACTTCATAATGATACTCACAGCAAAAAACACGAACTAAAACGTATTATTGTCGCATTTTGTGCCATTTTTGGTCTAAATTCAACCCAGGAAACATCTTCTGGATTGAAGTCAGCTTGCAGCCAGTTTTTACCTCCAAAGACTAGAGAGGCTACAGACGAAGTTTCTAAGATGATAAAAATGGACTTTGGAGCTACTCTAACTCCAGAGGGTTGATTTAAGGTTGGGTTTCATTCATAAGTTTACCCCAGTCACACTAAGAACTGATTAACTGCTTCTTCGTTTCAATCTATTTACAGGCAAATATATGGCTTCTTGCAATCTGATTAAAATCACATCTAAATAAGCTCCCTAATATTCTACTGTTGCTACATAGCGACGATTACAATATCGGGGAGCTAAATATAGAACAGATTTTGTTTCAGATTGGGTTTTCAAGTAATACTGAACTCTGCACGAAACAATAACCAAAAGCTTTCTGGTGGATCACAGTTTTCCCTTTTACCACTAAAGCCGCGTTCACACGATGCGATTTGAAGTAACAACTTTGGGGTATTCCCCATACTGGCGACGCTTTGATTGGTCAATATTGGTGATATCAAATATCGACCAACCAAAGCGTCGCCAATATGGGGAATCCCCCAAAGTTGTTACTACAAGTCACATCGTGTGAACGTGGCTTTAAACGTCATGAATGAAAGAAAATATTTTGACGTCAAAACATTTTATTGTCGTCACGAAAATTTACATTTGCCAAACAAGCTAAACGGCCATGTCTGGAGCTGTTTTCAAGAATAAACAATTAGTAGTTTAGGCTGCTAATTATATAATAAATAGAATATTTGTCATGTATTGGTAAATACTATGAATATTTCATCTCGTGGATGAGAATATCTGCATGTTCACTCGTGGCTATGCGATTCGTGAAAATACAGATTTTCTCATACGCGACATGAAATATACACATGACAACTATCCTCTTTTTTATTATTTATATACCAGTGGAATATCCCGGTTGTCGTCACACATAAAAGTGTTATTTCATTGCAGTGTAAATCGTCTTCTAAATTTACTGTCAGAGGCAAATTTTTAATGAACTATAAACTCGAGTTGTCATATCCGTTATATACGGATACGAAGTAGTTGTAAACAAAGAACGATGCAGAACTCTGAATCTAATATCATAATACAGCAAAAGTTTACTCACAGCTGATGTTAATTATGTGTAGCTATTTCGGAAAAAAAAACGAAACGTACGTCAAATGCCAATTGGGGTTTTTAGTAAACCACATACTGTACACACGCATACATGTATACACTTTTTAGGCTACTATTGCGAAAACAAACTGTTTTCACCCCCTTGTGACCTGTATTAAATTAAGTCAATTTTGTTCCTGTTATCGTGTTTATCATCTTCAAAGCTACATGCATTCTAAGCACTCGTATTACAAGCATCATATGTATATGGAATAGGACTAAGCTATTAACGACAAATAACAGCTGCCAAGGTTCAAGGTTTGAGGGGGTAGGGCTTACAAGTCACTGTGAAAATACTCGGTTCAAATTTAACTGCATCCGCTTTCTAAAATAAGTCGAGGGCAGCAGTCTATTTATGTATGTATCTGTGAAGCAGGGTCTTTCAGATACGTACTCAAATCTACAGTCTATGTAGTTAATAACATATATGTGATAATCATAAACTAGAAGGCCTCAGCGCTGATTATTACGCAATGCCAGACAGGTTGGTTGTGACTGGAAACTTTAATCAGGATTATTTGTGCCCCATACCTGACTACAATTTGATTAAAACCTTCGCCGGTATATTACCGGCTTGGCCACAAAGAGGCTCCATTTTATGTAGTGATATGCATCAAATTGAAGCAAATTATGCAGTCTAATTACAGCTGAAAGAATGCGCACGGCTAACATGACGATGTCGTACGACAACAGAGTAATTCAATGTTTTAAAATCTTTACTATCAAATGTAATTGTGATTAGATTG